>CM067360.1:70711040-70973540 GCA_034401795.1 Chaetoderma sp. LZ-2023a | reverse complement strand
CGGCTCTGGGAAACTATCGGTTTCCGAGCGGTGATGGCCAAGGTACGGTGTCACATACACCCCCTGGATCTTCGGATACTTAGTAGTTATTTATCCTTGCCAATGAAGGAAGCACTGCGAACACATTATTATTATTTAATAGGTTGTAAAGAGTATATTTCTCCCGCACCGCAGTGCATATTGGGCAATTTGAATATAAACCTAATGGCAGGTCAATACTTAGCTCCATAGGACTTGGTGACGGACGAGATGCGCATCTCCACCCAACTCATTGAAATGTCTGGCCAAGATGTTGGAATATGCCATTCCCTCATGGAAAGGACATTTGCGGTGGACATTCGTCTCTCTATCCCCACCGTAACGATAGGTCAGTCATCAAAATCTGCTTATGTTAAAGGTAGCCATTGTCCTGTGATGTTTTATGTGGTTACGGAGCATGGCATCCGGATTCTCACCAAGCTCGGATGTCTGGCAAAGTAACATATACCCCACTGTCCGTGGATGTAGATGCTCTGGGGCATATGCGCCCATTGGGCAGCCGTTTCTAAAGATAGGTAGGATCCCCGCCATCTGCGGCCTAAACTAGTTTTTGTTTCTAACACCTAACTGGTAGGTTAGCCATAACGGAAGGCCCACAGAAATAAAAGCCGCACCTACTAATACAGTAACTTGGAACTACATAAGACGGTGACTTGGGAATCCCTCGGCAATCTCTCGTCCCGTCTTCGCGTAAACCAGCACGCAACACTTTAGTTATATTTTTTTTCACTAGGATGGTCTTTCTCACAGCACTTTTGGTTAAATAAAAGAGTGGCCTCTTTTTGCCAACTTTTTCCTCCGCTTCGGCGTTCAAGACATTTTCCTGTGACGGAGGCCCGCGCGTCGCACTTGCCTCTCGCAAGATATCCAGTGACGCCGGCCCGCGCGATACTACTACTGCTCACAACAACAAATAGCATCTAGGAGTAATGCCCGCGTGAGGCACAATGCCTCTCGCCACGCTAGGAGTTTCTTTCCCCTTTCCTTTTCATCATGGGGGTATAATAACTTATATTAAGTTAATTAGTGATCTCGTATGCGGGCCCTCCTCGCGGGGATATTGCGGGGATACCTCTGCGGACTTACGAGTATGCGTGGTACCTCCGGTGTCACCGCGTTTAAAGTGCATCAGCTGTCTCTATGTCATATATTATTTTATGCTCACTGTTATCTACCAAACTCTGTGTTTGTTTAGGTCATATTTTATTATTTTAGTACTTTATCACAATCCTTGTACGTCCATAGTTTCAAATTACTATGGACAGGAATACCGGTGACACAAACTCATGGGCAGATACCGTTCAATTCAATGTTAGCGGCGATGGTCGCACGACACCGCCGGAACAATTGAGTTCCACCGACCTTAGGAGCCGGTCTATCTATCACGCGGAACAGCGTCGCACGGGATCCGGAACCCCGAGACTAGGAGCTAGCCAGCCCTCTCGTCCGCCGTGCACATGCGGCGCGGCGACCGAACGTACAGTACGTATCGGAACGACCCGACGTTACCCCGTGAGCTACACAATCAAATTCTGTCCAAACTAGGGTTTTCCAGTAATTATAGTGACCAATATATTAGTTAAGTACTAATTTAAGTAGCCTAATTTTATTTTAATGGAGGATCCATTTCTAGCTCCGCACACTTTTTACGTATGTCGTGTTCTATTTAATCTATCTAATTTGAACCCTAGAAAACAAATATCAAAAATGAAAAGGAGAATAACACCATGAAAATGAAGGACACGCATGGACATTGAACTTGGTCAGTAACTTCTCATAATAAAGCAATATACCAATTATACGGGTAAACTGCTGAATATATAGAAACTAATTTGAATAGGAGCTGTTGCTGCCGATGACAAATTTGTTTCAAAATTCTCAACAGATTGTTTACTAAATTGTGAATTCAAGACATACAATTCATACACTTCCGAGATAAGCCTTTCGAGTTTCGCGACGATAATACATCATTATGACTGTGACGTCAGCAAACTACTGACGTAATTAATTATGATGTTAGACACTTTAGTGCCTACCCTGATAACGCAGTCTACTGGGCCAATGCTGGGCCAGTACCGGGCCGATGCTGAAAGTACCCACCCATTATATGACGTCATAATGAACTGCGTGATGTGTACAATGACATCATGATGAATGACGTCATGAATGACGTCAATAAGTACGTCACCAACGCATATTTGAAGACGGTCTATGCGTTGTTGTACAAATTATTTGCTTTTACTATTTAATAAATATTCTGTTGAATGTTTTGAAACTAATTTGACTGGGCGCTGTTGCTGGTAGCAACGCAGCAACAGCATCCAGTCAAATTAGTTACAAAATATTCAACAGCTTCCCTGTATAATTTTCAGGAAATTGTATAGCTAGGACATTTGGGGATCGATCAATCCCAACACGGCGAGGTGTGGATGGAGCTTAGGTAGTGATGGGCGGGGCATAGCTAAAAATGAGAAGGTCCATTGGGTACTGTTTGGAAAGTATTTATGAACGCAACTGGTATCAGCAAAGTCATTTTCAAAATGTGCAACTGTTTGGCTGATGGTTGCTTCAACGATTAAATACTGGGACTTCACAATGGCATAGTGGCTAAAATGCTCTTCACCTGTTATAATTCATTGAGCTGGAAATTATATCAGAAAACTAGTACTTTTCAGAAATCAAATATTATATGCGAGGGTACTCGTTAAGCAAAGATTGAGTCAATCATGTTTTACTAATATATAAATTTTACTAGCGTGTCGATAATAGAACGGGCCATTTCTAGCTATGTCCAGGCCCCTTTTTTTACAAATTTTTACATCGATTTCACTCAGAGTTTCAAAATATTTTCTGAAATTCAACAATTGTACCCAAATTGGGATACATTTTCCAAAATTTGGGAAATTTTCCACGGTTTGCCCTCTGTGAAAAATCCTAGAATCTCCACTGATACTACGCTATGTCTTAGCTATGATGTATGCAGGTAAGCTTTCATTAGTTATACATTGGGTAGTCATTCCACACGCTATATTTTGTTGCGCAATGCTTAGAGCTTTCAGTAGTAAGACGCTATGTAGAGATAACAATGGATGAATTCGGTTTATCGATCAATCATTTGACGTCATAATCGTTACATGTAGGCTGATGTCATAATCAATTTCATCACGATTTAGTCCATCATAAACGCTTAAAGGTGCATATTCGCAGTAAAATTTCTGAAAATAAAATTGTTTAAATTATACACGTTTAGAGGCTTAAACTGTGAGCCTATATATAATGAAACGAAATAAATCTTAACATATTATGATTCCATTCCATATAAATTAATATAATTTTTTAAGTTGCGAAATTGAAATAGAGGCCCACCATCATATGTTAAGATTTATTTCGTTTCATTACACATAGGCACATAATTTAAGCCTATAAAAGAATACAATTTTAACAATTTTATTTTCAATCATTCTGGTGTGAATATGCACCTTTAATAGTCCATCAACTTGTACGAATTGTATGTCTACTATTTAATAAACAGGCTGTTGAATATTTTGAAACTAATTTGACTTGCACCCAGTCAAATTAGTTTCAAAATATTCAACAGCTTACCTGTAGTTTTCTGGAAATCGAGTTTCAGAGTGATCAGGGATCGATCGATCAAAACACGGACAAAGCTTTGGCGGAACTTAGCTAAGGATGGGCGTGGCATAGCTAAAACTGGAATACTCCATTATCTATTATAAAATTGTAAGAAAATGACAAAGATTGACGTGAGAATTTAAAAGAATATAGCTTATGTAATAAAACGCTTCTCAAAATCTGCGTTATTTCGTATCAAATTTATTGCACTTGTTTAATTAGTAGTTTAAATTTGGAAATCACTAAAGCTAGTTCCAATTGAGATCTTACTAAACTCTTAAATAAGTTTGAAACAAATTGTCACTAGAACTTGGTTTAGATTCTTTACATAGGCCTATAACTATTTATTTAAAATGTAAATTATTTTGACTGCGTACCTTCTGGAATTAAAACAGCTCTGCTCTTTTGGTCTTTTGTTACAGCAACTGCAGACGACTTTGGTGTCCTTAAAACAACATCTTTCCTGCTGCTCGAAGACTAATAAAAATAATTTAAAAAATAAATAAATAAATAAATAAATAAATAAATAAATAAATAAATAAATAATAATAATAATAATAATAATAATAATAATAATAATAATAATAATTTTGTAAGTATTGCTATCCAAAGCATGTCCCCTAATGGGTGAGATAAATTTGGTCACTGCAATGATTTGACAAATTTGAGCTAGGTCAAAATGTGGTATAACTCTATTAGAAATTATATGAAACCTCTTGAAACATGAACTTCATCAGTGCACTTTCATCATAAAACCATATACCAAGGAACCTTTCCAGTTTTAGCTATGCCTCGCCCATGACTAACTAAGCTCCACCCACAGGTAGTCGTGTTGGGATTGATCGATTTCCGAATTCCCTGACTACATTTCCTGAAACTATACAGTTAAGCTGTTGAAGATTTTGAAACTAATTTGACTGGGTGCTGTTGCTGCCTAGCAACAGCGCCCAGTCAAATTAGTTTCAAAATATTCAGCAGGATATGTGTTCAATTGTAAAGACATACAAATCGTACAACAAAGCATAGTCAATCTTCAACTATGCCGTTCGTGAGGTACTTATCTCCGTCATTCCTGACGTCAGAATTATGTCATTGATTGTGATGTCATTCTATGCGCCACATAGTTGATTATAACATCAGATGGTAGATGCTTACTCTGGCAAGGGTGAATTATATTTCAAAAGTGAAAAAGGGGCATAACTTCATAAAAGCTAAAGGGCATGCATAGACATTGAACTTGTTATTTAAGATCTCATAATAAAGCGGTGTACCAAATCCCAGTTCATTATGTTGAAGGAAAGCTGAGAAAAGTCTGGAAAACTGATACGTATTTCATAAGTCGAAATGGCGGCCTAACTGGATCAAAGATGTTTGGAAAGTTGATGTAACACCACGGGTGGTGGGTGGGGCGGTGTTGGGGTTACAATATATAGTATCAATACCCACAAAAGTATCATTTCCCCATATAGGGTCCACTACTCTGCAAATCTAACATGGTTATCTAACATGGTTATAACTATACTATACTATATATATAGTTTTTGCAGGTGTGGCAACTCCAAATTCATAGCCCTATATTATTGCCAAAGGAACATTTCTGCCAAATTTGGTTTTAATGTCTCAACAAATGAAACATGACACAATCGTAGGCAGACGGACGTGCGGGCGGATGAACGGACAGGCGGGTAGGCGGGCAGGCAGACAGGCAGGCAGGCAGGCAGGCAGGCATGCAGACAGGCAGGCAGGCAGGCAGGCAGACTGGCAGCTTGATATTGTATAAGCTCACTCAACTGAGCGGATATATTCTAACCTTCGTGGTTCGGCTTGAAGATGGTTTCTGATTACCCGTTCCTTTCTGCCTATCCATAAATTGACTATTTGCCCACAGTTTCGCAGAGACGTGAACGCTATAGCAAAAGGAACTTGGAAGATGGATAGAAAGTTATATATTGGCGCAACGATCTGGATCAGGTCGATTCAAGCTCTCAGATAGGCTATAATATCAACCCGCTATACCGAGTATCGGTTTTATAATAGACGCGAAGCTATTCACCGATTCGTGTCCATTTAAAAAATGGGTTTCTGCAAGCTGTTGCTGCTATTGACAGTTCTGAAACGGTAGCTAAATATAAACAGTAAATGTAGCCTACACAATAGCTGTATCGGCTTAAATAATATCATTGACCTATTTGCCAAAACACACGGATTATTGAACAAAATGTTTACTCAAGCGTTCTTGGTTACGAGGTTTCTTAAAGCTGAAGGGACGTGTTAAAATCTGTTTAGCTCTAACCGTAAAGGATTTGTTTGCGTCACTCGATTCAGAGTGCAGACCTCTGCACTCTCACGCGTTCAACAACTATAAACTATGATTCCATTAACGCGTATCCGTATGCGTATGCGTATCCGAATGAGTGATTCCATTTGTGCGTATCATGCGTATACGTGTCTGAAAGCAGTGATTTTATTCAATCAATCGGACGACGACGACGACCTACTACTACTACTACTACTACTACTACTACTACTACTACTACTACTACTACTACTACTACTACTACTACTACTACTACTACTAGCGTGAATATGTTCTAAAATAGTCTGTCTGCCTTTCAATGAGTTTCATATTCCAGCGCGCTTACTATATTGGAATACATGTACAGAATAATAATGTCGATTTTGGGAAAGCCCATGAATGACGTATTAAAAACGTCATTTTCAAGGAATCCCTCATGCGAATGCTGTCCGTATCCAAATGAAATCGCTACGTGTAGCGATCGGATTCGGATACGGACAGGTTTCGCATACGCATACGGGCATATGGAATCATAGGCCCACTATCTATTTGTAATTGTAGCGAAAAAAATTTCGGATACGCATACACATACGGATACGCATACGCATACGCGTTAATGGCATTCTAGCTTTACACATTTGGCTTCCAGTTCACGTTCTCACGTAGACCTATGTGCCACTTTTCCGACGACGACGACGGCGTCAACAATGTTAAGCTTTTGCGTTTAGCAAAACCCCTCAGCTTATATTTCATGATCAATTAATCGTATTGCAACTAAACTTGGCTATGTGGTTGCCTATACTCTTAGGATGCAGCATGCAGAGGTCACATAGTCAAAGACAAACCTAAAAAAATTTCAATAGTAGTTTTTTTGCGTTTAGCAAAGCTGCTCAGCTTATCTTTCAGGATTGGTTAATCCTATTTGAACTAATCTTGAGTACATTGTTACCTATAATGTTAGGAAGCAGTATGTTGACACCGAAGTCACAACGTCTAAGGTCACTGTCATTCTGACCTTTACAGAGCTTTGCTATTTTTCAATGTTAAGTTTTTAAGCTTAGCACATCTTATCATACTATATTTCAGGATTGCTTGACCCTAGTTGAACTCAACTTGGGTACATGGTTGCTTATGCCAAGAGATTACAGGATGGTGATATAAAGGTCACCAGGTCAAATGTCAAGGGTTTCTAATGTTGCTATTTGACCTCTACTTTTTCAACCTTAAGTTTTTCCGTTCAGTAAATCATTTATATGATGGTGGCTCTCGGAATAACTTGCAAGACAGGCAAATTCTTTGAAATTTTCGTTTTTCTTCGGAGCTGCTGGTGCAAAGTAATAAAGCTGCACACCTATGTTAATTACGGTTTGTGGGACAAGTCTATTGTCAGTCCATCTCTTCATATGTCCGTCCATCTGCCTGTCCATTCATCTTTCCAGACATGTGTAAATCCTTAAAGTTCTGGCTTATTAACTTAAGTTAGCTACAGTGAATCTGTGATCATATATAATATTAGTCAAACAATATGTTGATTAGGTATGCGGTGTTACAGAACTTTGCAACTGTGACACAACCAGATGTTGCAATAATAAATCAATAATATTTGGGAGAGACATATTAGATAGAGACAGAAGCAAACCCCCTGCATCGGAATGCTCATTAATATGGAGGCACAGACCACACATCTGGCCTTAAACCAGACATTACACCCCTTCAGATGAACAATCCCTACCTATGGTATAAACATCATACCAGGCAAGAGGGTAGAGTTACCTACAACCTACACAAGCTCATCAGCGACACTGGCACTCAAATGTCATACAAAAAGGCCCTCGGGAGGAGATAGCTAACATCAACATCAGCTTCGATCCAAACGAAGTCCTAACCAAAATACTGAAATTTATGGACTCCTCAGCTACGAGCACCATAGATGTTCTTAAAAACAACGGAACTAGCTATACCCTCTAGTAGTAAAACTGTCAGCCGAGCAGAAAGCATTATGGCTGTGCATCTATCAAAGTGGCCAAAGTGAAGACCGCGCCAAACTACGCCGGGAGCGAAATAACATTCTGTGCCACATTAGCGAATGCTTAAAACATCTTGCTATTCAACCTGCAGACTCTCTAGCAGATGAAATCACTGCCACGGATGACTGTCACAAAATGTTTCGGGCACCCGGAGCCTTGAGAGTTACTGACTACACACCACCACTCACTGTACTGTAGCTCGTGGGGGTATGTGCTGGCCCGCTACCTGGTGTCTGACCATCACACCGCAAGGGCACGATGACTGGGATGGCTGGTTATCTGCGGATCTCATGTTTGTGGTTCCCATGTGCCATCTCTACACGGAGTACATAGACCGACTTCTAGAGCCTGTGGAACAATGACGTTCCAGTGGCGCCATGCAACCATTGTCGCTGATGTCGAACCACACAGTCTCATCCCAACGGTTGGTATCACCGGTATGTCTATTCATACTAATTTAGAACAATTTAGAAAAGTATATCAAATATATAAATAAACATGATACAAACAAGGTGAATAGTTTAACAGTAAATGAGCACATTGATACAAAATATAGAGCTAGCTGGTGTTCTTTGTATGTTGTGTCGCCGGAGGTACCACACAGATCCTTGAATCCGCAGAGGTATCCCCGCAAGAGTGGCATCCCCAACGAGGTCACCGTGTAGCTTAATATAAGCTAATATACCCCTAACCACACATGAAGAGAATCCTGTTGCTGCGAGAGGAAGGTGCCTCATGCGGGCCTCCATCACTGAATGTTCACTATGATGGTGCGAGAGGTAGATGCCTCGCGCGGGACTCCATCCAGAAATTCTCACTCTTGCGAGAGGCAAGTGCCTCGCGCGGGCCTCCGTCACAGGAAAATGCCTTCGACGCCGAAGTGGAAGAAAAGAGCTGGCAAAAAAGGGCCACTCTTTTGTTCAACAGAAAATGCTAAGTGCGGAAAAACAATTCTAGTGAAGCCATAATTAATGTGATGCATACTTGTTTACGTGAAGACGGGACAAGCAGTTTCCGGAGAATTCCCACGCCACTGTCTTATTTAGTTCCAAGATGCTATATTGGTAGATGCCGCTTTATTTTTGCAGGCCTTCTGCTATATTCTAACCTACCATTTAGGTGTTAGATACAAAAACTAGCTTTGGCAGCAAGTGGCAGGGATTCCTACCTATCATTAGATATGGATGTCCAATAGGCGCAGACGCTAGGCTTCCCGTAGGTCACTCTGTAATAACCTCTGCCTCCACGGACAACGGGCGTACATGTTACATTGCAACGTATCTGAACTCGATGAAAATCCAGCTACCCTGCTCCGCAACCACATAAAACATCACCTGGACAATGGCTACATTTCACATAAGCAAGATTGATCACTGACATGTCATTAAGGTGGGGATAGAGAGGCGAATATCCATCGCGAGCGTGAGGGCGTGGCGGATTCCAAGATCTCACCCAGACACTGCACTGAGTTGGATGGAAATGCGTGTCCCATCCATCACTGGTTCCGACGGATCTAACTTTTGACCTGCCGTTAGGATTAAGTTCCAATGCGCCCAGATATGCACTGCACGCCGGTAAATAACCCATTAAACTCACATTTATAAGTATATGTTTTCACAGTGCTTTCCTTCATTGGCAGGGGTTATCTAGCTAACAGGTACCGAAGATACAGGGGAGATGTATGTAAACCCGCACTTTAACCATCCCTGCTTGGAAACCCCCGATAGTTTCCCAGGGTCGGATCAGATCAACGTACGGATGGGACATCCAAACAATTAATGAGCCATGCGGCTAGTTATTCATGGAAAGAGACTAACTTAATATAATGAGGCCCCATAGGTATTTGGCCAATTTTACACAACCTTGCTGGAGTGCGTGGCTATATTACCGCAACAACCGGAAAAGAGGTGTACACTATATGTCTCCTAATGAAGGGATTGTCCCTAACCACTTTAACCTATCCTCTCGAGCTAAATAGTAAGGTTAGTCGGTAGCATGCCAGGCTCAAATATTTAGAGCACGGTCAGCGACCTCAGTGTAAAATTGTTGATGATGGGAATAAGTGAGGCGGATATAATGTTGCTGTTTAGTATTTCCTATCATACTGCGGTCCTACGTTTTCTACAAATAAACAAAACAAACCTGCCATATATATAACTAACCAATGCAATGAACAATGACAATATATATAATGATTAATGAGCTAGTTTATCAGGTTGATAGACCTAAACGGTGCGGTTAGTTAAAGCACCTACAGTAAATAAGGATAATATGCACAGTGATAAATAAATTATAACTTGAGGTCTTAGGACAGGTAAGGTACCTATTAGTCATCAGTACCATATACGGAATAAATAACCATTAAGTATACACTATGTGTAGCTACTTGAGTACCTAATAGTCACATGCACGGAACAGGCTACCATGTTATTGAAATTGAGGCGCTAGCATATTCGTAGTGAGAGTTGACACGTTCGCTGAGACTGGACGGTTTCCACATGCAGATCTCCGCAGAATATTGCCACAATGTCGTAATCATGTATATATACATAGCTTAACACAGAGTGTTTTGTACACGTGGTCGCCACGTCACTACTGTAGCAGCACATTGATTGGCTGGCACTCGACCGTTGAATGATTATAGCCAGCTATGTATGGGTTGTTTGCCTTAGCATAGCATTTGCTGACAATTGATAAACCACCCCTGAGTCCTTTCTCTATGAAGATATGCATGTCGTAGTCAGCTCCACACCTGTTTTCCTTAGAACTGCATCACAGCTCAACCCTGGGCTTGTGTAATAGTGTGCTGGGTCCAGACGAGGCATGTGATGCGGAAGTTCTCAAAGACATCTGCAAGGAGCAGGGTATCAGACCGCAGATAGAGGTCGTGATAGTCTCCCATGGTCTGGCAGCCGGACTGGGCCCAGACAGCTTGTGCATGGTTGTAGTCGCTGTCAGATATTCCCTCGCCAGAGAGTTTACTGTAGAAAGCAGCTTGAGGTGGGAGAGAGGTCTCATTGAAATGGTACCACCCATCCATGTGGTCATAGGGGTATACACCCTTGCAGAGCAGGAGCTCATGCTTGGCAATGCTAGGTTCATACTGTTTTGTAAGTGGGAACATTTTAGAACTAGCTACCAGCTTGTCAAGTGATGCTGGAAGGAACTGGGCTGAGGCAATGAACTCCAGCTGGCGGAAGCTGAAGGAGATGTACTTCTCCATATTGTTGGGGATGCAGTTGATCTGTCCCTTTGTTTGGGAGATGGCCTGCATGATAAGGTGAGAATCATATCAATGCAGGTTGTGGAACACACGACTGGGATGGTGGTGGTCTTAGGGTTCAGCCGCAGCTTTAGATTACACTACACACATTGTGTGCTCCCCCCCCCCTTGGTAGAGACCGGTGATGTGGCAGTGATCTATGACACTGTCCCCATCTAATGGTCTGTCGCATACATGGCAACTGACCACGGTTTTATGAACTCATCAGTCCTCTCTAGTCATCTCCACCAGCCTAGGGTGGGTGAGCACGGCCGTTATCTTCTCCTCTTTCCATGCCAATCGATCCAGGAAGTGCTTAGCTGCATCTTCTCCTCGATACAGCACTGGTGGTTCACTGACACTGTCACCGCGGACCACAATGTATGAGAACCCACAGATCTCATGGTGTTGTGTTTTCTGTGTGCTGCTCTGAGCCGGATTCGCCTCTGGCCCCTCAACATTGGTTGTTAGGGCTTCAAAGTTGGCATAGATGATGAATGGCACCTTGAGTTGATTGTGGTAGTTGGTGAACTGTAGCATCTTCCTGTCCTCTGTAGGCATTCTTATGCGCATTGGTCTGCCACTGATGCTGCAGCACTCCAGTTTGTGCTTGATGAGAAGGTCTTCATGAGAATGACAGTGGAGACACTGCTCGCAGAAGTGCTTTCTCCCTTTATACTGACTCTGATCATAGAGCAGACGATTCAGGTCCTTAATCCAGGTACAGTGTTGTTTGCCGCCCTTCTCGATAAGCAGCAGATTTGTCCTTGGAATGACGGGATCAGCCTCACTCAAATGCAGTGGGTAGACACCCTTGTCATGCCCGAATACATTAATGGCCAGACCATTATGCTGCTCAACACACTTAAGCTGGTGGAGAGGGGTTGGAGAGTCTACACCGCTGAGGTCAAGCATGTCCCAGTGCCCTAAATACGTCGATGTCTGCTGGGGATTACTGTCTGCAGAATAAGCAGCAGTCAAGAGAGACCAGCGAAGACAGTGGTCATGATTGTTCTGGACATTAACCATGGCATGTTTTCACTTAATCAAAGTGGGGATATCGCTGTAGGACCCACCACGTGGTGGTTGATATCTGGCGATGTTGGGGTACAATGCATCAACCTGATCAACTGCCCAGCCAGACCCCTCGTGGGTGTAGTTATCAAGGCCTTGCAGCACCTTGGCTTTGGCCTCCTTCACAGCCTCACTAATATCGCTTGCCTTTAGGATGGCATGCTGCTTAGATCAGAACATGGGATCTGTGGTGACCTCTGTCCCATCATTCTTCTCCTTGTGGAGGGTGATCTCGAGAGCAAGGCAGAACGTCAACCCCTTCATGTCGAGGAACTCTTCCACCAACTTCCTCTCGATCTTGACCAGTTTTTTATCCAGGAAAGCTGTTGGATCTTTTACCCCATGCCCCATGTCCAGGAAGTTTCCATTCCCGCAGATAGGTCTGGATTACATGTGAGACTGTTACAAATCCTGGGGGTATGTCCCTCATTTCCTGGATTAAAGCATCAAGAAAACAGTTGATCTTCTCATCTGTGAACTTGGGTGGGATTTCTAGCCCTGGGTGGGGGTGGGGTTCTTGGGAGTGGTTGGTAGCTTCCTTCGTAGGGCTGGGGTTGGCTTCTCGGGAATGGTTGGTAGCTTCCTGCGTGGGGTTGAGGTTGGCTTTTTGGGAAGGAGAGCTGCCAGGTTCTCGGCATAAGTGCTATGGCTAATAATCACCTGCTGCAACAATCTCGCAAATTTTGAGGTAGTTCGTCAATGTCCATAGCAGATATTTACCTATACAGTTGCGTTTCTCTAATCGGGGATTTTTATGGTATTACCTGCTGATGGGGGCTGGCCTGGGGGGGGGGGGCAGACAGACAGATCCCTGACAGACAGACAGACAGACCACTGACAGACTGTTCGCAAAACAAGTTGTCCAGCATGCTCTACTATCTGGCAATACTGTTTACATTTACTAATAATCCATAGCGAGATTTGAACTGGCGATTTATAAGTGTAATTCGATATATAATGCATTAGCCATCTCAGCCATGCATGCATTAATTAAAAAATGACCTAGATTTAGCTGATAACATGTTATGCGTTATCTATGATATGAAACCTAAGGAAAAACCTGTACACATATCGACTGTAATATCTTTGTCTAGGTCTATATCTTTTGTAACAGTATTGTCGTTTGTAGGTGTTTTATGATGATAGTATTAATTTGGTGTGTGTAATTTTTTATGTGATTGGGAGTAATATTTCACTGTTTACATTTACTAATAATACATAGCGAGATTTGAACTGGCGACATATAACGAATAATGCATTAGCGTTCCCCGACAGTGGGGTATGGGAGTTTTATAGTTTTTAAAGTTTTTTTGATATATTTTTTAGTTTTATATTTTTGTTTGCTGCAAGGTTATCACGCCTCTGTCTGTATGTAATGTGAGGTGATCGGTATACCACTAAGGACGTCTCTCTCTAAATGGGTGTTAGCATTATCACGGCTCTGTTCTGACAGCCCACCTCCCTCCTGTCGCCACCGATCTGTGATCTGCGGCTCCCACCACCTTCTTTTCTGATAGCCCATTATGTCCTAGTTATTAGCCGCAGACCTACTGATAACTGACATATTACATCTAACAGATAACAACAGCGAGATAGTGTTTTAAGCGTTAGCTATTTTGTGTGCTTAGGCGCATCTCAAATTTTCCTGGGACACAATCCCGAGTTGGAATGTGTGAAATGTAGGTGCATAATTACTGTTCTGATGGCCCACCTCCCCTTCTGTAGCCACAGATCGCGGATCGGCGGTTCCCACCACGTTATGTTTTTTTACTAACAGGTAGTGTTGAAAGAACAGAATCTCTGTATTGCTAGAGTGAGAAACATAATCCGTGTGACATAAATTCCATGCAGCATGCAGAATCTCGAGGTATATCTGTAACGCTACTGTCTAATATGAAGCTAGTTAGCTGATTAATTTGCCCTAATGATTTATGCATCCACCAACTCAGACTCAGGACACAAATGTTCACAGCACAGGTTGGTAATGTCTTGCACAATTGGCTGTCTAACATGCTGGCTTGCAGGACAACAGAGCTTGAAATGTTCACACCTGCCTCTAGGCACAGTAAGTATCTACCATCATGATCACCATTCATGGATTAACCTTTCTTTGGCGGCAACTTCAATGTCCCGGTCACCATCCAGGTCTTATATATAGTTACTGCTCTATAGGCAGCTCTAAGTCTGTTTGAAATACTTTCAATAACAGGGTGAGGTTCTGTAAATTTAACGTTTTCAATAGAGAATCACAATGAAGGATATAAGCTGGCCCGTGACATGATATGACTAAGACAATGACTATTCACCGCTTTGTTAACACATTTCTTCCATTCCACCTTTGTTGGTGAATTGTCAAAGATGCAGTGAGCTGATGGTAGGGAGTATTTTGCAAGCAATCGTCTCAGCATGCATACCTAGCTGCTCTTATCAAACCCCTTCAGCACCAATTGTCTATTGATTAGCTGTAATTCTGCTCCCAAATAGCACCAGCACCGTTATATCATTAATGGCTTCTATCGGTTGTATACCCAATAAAGCATATGTCGCTATAAATGCCACTAAAGTATGTAGTGTCAGCACGTATAGTTAAACAATTCTCTGAAATCCTTTTCTAAGAAGTAAATTTCTCTTCTCTGTGACACCATGATCTCTAAGCCATGTAGCATACGCTATAAGCATACTTCTTATCACTGCAGTTGGTACACCATTCTTCCCATGCATCCATGCACCTAGCAGTCGATACATGGATCACCGGACCTTCTTGAGGTTGTTTTGACAAGTAGCAAGTGAACTGCATTGGCCGGGATCTCGTATAATTCCTAGATGAGTAACTAACTTAGCTATCTGGATTTCTTGACAGTTGACAACCAATTGGTTAATTGGGCCATGTACTAGATCCCAGATAATGTAGCTTACTGGGCCGATACTGAGCTGATACTTTCAGTATCGCCCCGGTATCGGCCCAGCATCAGCCCAGCATCGGCCCAGTAAGCTGCGTTATCAGAGATGTAACAGCCGGTAATTAGGATTCGTTCCCGGATGGGGAGTCTACGGATATCACGCGGGCAGGTGGTTAATGTATCAATCTTTGGATGTGGTATAAGACAGCTAGCTGGATGAGAGTGTAGGAACTGCAGTGACGAATATATATATAGTTGTATTTTCTGATCTAGGCTGTTACCTGACTCCACATTCCTTCGCTGGCGATTCTCTGGCTCAGGATATTGTGATTATGAGCAATTGAAGTCGGGTACCAGCTTATTCCTGATTTAGTGTACGCTAAGGCGTGAAATACATAATTTTGAATCTTGAATCTTGAATCTTCATACTTACTTGGGTATACTTAGTTATATTTAGGATGTCTTCCAACTGTATATGCCATGCCTCTATAGCCAAAGTCCTGATTTCACGTCTGCAATAGCTTCATGCACAAGAAATGCACCTTGTAAAGGAGATGATGATCAAGTTTACTGGCTAATAATCCCAGAAGGGTAGTTAAGTCCCTGTATAAGTATTCATATCAAGGTAGCGTTTTAGCATTATGTCACTGTGCCCATTGTCTTGTGTGTCATATATAGGTTAATGTGTAAATGTTTTGTAATGTGTGTAAGGAGTCCATCGCTCCATAGGCCATGCCTTTGATGGACTGCCTGGTTATAGTCTATTTATATGTATAGAAAAACCATGAAATAAAGCAACTTTGAACTTGAACTTGAGTTTCTATCCGAGAGACGGGATCTGCAAAAGACACGACAAGAAGAAGAAGAATGGCGGACTGGGGTAATTTTTCTTAACATGTGCGCAATATTGCTTTCAGTTTTGTGTATTTTTCATATATACGCTTGTTTTTCTTGATTTGTAGACGATGAAGATTTCGAGCCAGATTTAAGGCCAGATTTAAGCGCCTCTGCTGATGGTAAACCTGCGAATACTGACAAATGGCAAGGCGAGGACGAAGACGATGTGAAAGTGAGTTCCTTAGCCTATCCTCAATTTTTTATCCAATGTGTTACCAGTGGTGAGTCTTTGGGACTGAATCACACAGTCTGTAAACCTGTTTCGTGCCAGCTACCATGTTTTACGGCTAGTTTTCGCGAGTGACGACGTGCGTGACTCGTTGGCAAATTGTCAAATCAAATCTAAATCAAAAATTATTTATTTGACAGTATTCAATTCACTCAGTAACATACTATGATACTTACATAGTCATAGTTGGGTCCAGGTTGTCCGCCGAAGCCACAACCTATAGTTCCGCCAGACACCGTACATATATAGATAGAAATAACAATGCCGACGACAGTTACATTTATACATAATGATTAAATTATAATTACATATATTGCATTTATGAGTTAGTGCCTGGCCCGGGGGTGAAATACGTATTTGTATTTAGATAAGCTAATTATTTGCATTTGTCATTTTGCAAAACACACACAATTTTTGCCGTATTTGGTCAAATATGCTCAAATATCTAGATAATATATGTCATCAAGATATACAGACTGAAAAGGGTTAACCATACTAGCTTCATATATCTCATATGTGATTGTAAACAATGAACAGAGTGGACAAGACATCATTTACTATCGTCTATGAAGCAAAGGTCTTGTGAATAGCACTTAACTAGTACTTTGTACTCTAAATACCAGATACATATACAACACACACACTCTGCTAGGAATCATATTAAAGAGATATGTTGATACAATGAATTTAATTGGATGGGAAGCTATTGATGCCTAAAGTAGCAACAGCTTTCACTCAAATTATTTTCAAATATTCAACTCTGTATTGTTGCAATGTTGATAGCTTTAAATGTTATATCCTTGTAGCATATTATGTAAGATCTCGCACCTCTGCACAATGCCCAATCCTCTCTATTCAAACTGTGCCTTGTCAATAAAATATAATATAATTCCACACCTGGAAGTTAGATAATTGAAAGATTCTACTTCTCCATCAAGAATTTTCCTTTAGAATTTCAGAAAACCTGACTTCAAGAAATTTTATTGAAACGGGTTGAATATTTTTTCTCAAATTTGACAGCAGGTTATTGCTACTGTGGGAAACATTCACTTTCACTCAAATTAGCTGGAACAAATTAATCAATGCAGGATTTAACCCTTTCACCAAGGAATTCCCCATATCTCATTTTAAAGCTACCATACAGGAAAACTGTTGGAATTTTTTTTATTAATTTGACTGGACACCATTGCTGCCATCGAAGCAACGGGTTCCAGTCAAAATAATTTGAAAATAGTCACCATATGTTTTATATCATAAAGTAATACTTTTTCAGGCATTTATTGATGAAAGGGTTAATAGTCACAGTTTTGATAATTTTGTTTAATTCTTAATTTGACTAATTTCTATCTGATTGTCAAAATTTAAAAACCATTAGCATCATCTCAGAATTTAATTTATCGAGATATTAAAAATGAATCAAATAGAGTGAAGTGGAAGCTTTAAAAATTTCAAGGGAATATCATGTATGCTAAAATTAGCACCTGCTTGATGCCTACTTATTTGGTTAATGCTGCCACAGAATAGAGACAATTACAAGACATTTGATAGTAAACCCATTCCATTCTATTTACATGTGTATGGTGTTGACAACAAAGTGTAAGTGTCCATGCAGTATATATCCACTACATCTTATTTAGATTATTTAACAGAAAATGATTGATGATTTTGTCAGCAACAGCTTTCAGTCAAATTATTCTCAAAATAGTCAACATGTTTCATATTTAGCTCACTTAAATCATGAGCCTAAGTATTCAGAATGAACTAGATTCAAAACATATTGCAAGTGATTTAAACTACATAGGGTATGCAACTGACTTTGCCAGATAATGAAAAGGACACTACCAGATCAATGTTACGTTAGCAAAATAATGTTGCAATTCTACTGGAATAAAAATGTAGTTTAAGTGACAGGTCAATAATAGTTTGAAATAAAAATAGAGTAATCCAAGAAAACTGTCACAAAACTTTAAACATAAAATTATAGTATAACTTTTATTTGTTTTTTGTTTAATGTTAGTTAGATATATGCTTAACACTAAGGCTATACTCCTACGACTCTTGTGTCCATTCAAAGAAAGCTGTAAAATTAAAATAACCAAAATATATGCGAGTTACCACCTTTTGTGATGGCTAAGAATAAGGATATAGCCCAGGATTTTAGGGTTGGAGCTTCAGGGCATATATAAACTATGTGTTTCTATGAGCAGTCCAAAAATTCACCGTATTACAAAAGCAGATAACGAACGTTAACAGAAAGCACTTAAAAGTTTACCCTACCGAACATGGGCCGCCGCCCAGGGCTACCCGAAAATCAGTGCCATGAAGCAATGGGAAGACTCGCGCCTCAACCATTTCCCGTCTCCGCCAACGTGAGCAGGAAACTGGGCATGTTAATGACCGACCACGATCTGGCAGACCGAGAGCAACACCACCACAAGAAGACTGCTACTTAGTGACGTCATCACGACGTCACAGGTTTGAGACTGCGCCGCGGCTGTCCCGTAATTTGCACACCGATACCGGCACTACAGTGCATGCACAAACTGTGCGAAACAGACTCCATGATGCTGGACTGCATGCCGCTCGTCCACTTGTTGCTGGTCCGCTTACAGAGCGTCACATCGAGAATCGGTTTGCATGGGCAAGAACTCATCAGCGGTGGCGTGCTCAACAATGGAGCCACGTTTTGCTCAGGGATGAGGCGAGGTAGGGTTGGGCGATATTGCTCAAGGCATGACGATATCGGTATCTCATTAAAATACCGCGGTATCAGGATATATCGTCATTTGTGTGGGGTGTGGAGTTAGGGTGTAAACATAGAATAACATGTATTTCAAATTGGTGGTGTCTACAAGTTATTTTCATTAAATTTGTTGCCTTGAAACCGTAAATTGATATCGCCATGATTGCCATTTCCGCATATTTAATACACGAAATTCCACACTTTGACACCCTTCAATATACAGTTTAAAGCAACGAATGTAATGCAACTAACCGTATTCATCACAAATAAGAAAAATAAAGGACTTTCTTCTGTTCTTGTGTTGTATTTTGTGTTATCTTTACCTCACGACAACTGTCAAAAGATTGAGCAAGGAATACACATTAACTTCATTGCGCAGAAAGGAATTCCGCAGAGCAAAATCTGATTGGCCGCCGTATCATACTTGAGCCAATCAGAATTCACACTGCAGAATTCCGACAGCTGTTATCACGCCCACCGCTAGCGTAGACGATGCAAATTAATAAAATAACACTGCATGATTTTGAACGAGAACCAGCGTGAAGACTGGAAACAATTATGTCAGATTTTATTTGGTCTGTGACATTAAATACTAATTTGCCGCATTGTAGACCTATTCATATTCGCTCACTACTTAGCGGTCCTATCCATTGATCTCAAGGCGAAACCGGGATGTGTGAAATTAACCCAGTTAACACTGCAACCAAAACTGCCACAACAAATCGAAGACTGGAAATATTAGGCCTAAATTATTTATTTTAAGGCTGTTTCTCACTTAGAATAAATCTGTAATGTTATATGTGGAATGAATTTTGATCTGATTCGTTTAAAAATGCAAAATATATTGTATAAAGTTACATAAAAACGTATAACGGTAAAGCAAGAGATTAACTTCCCCCTCACCCACCGTTCCAAGCTGTGGTATTGATAAGGGATTAAGTGTGTGTGGTTTCCTATCGACCTAAAAAGTTTTAAAGTTTAAATCTATCACGGTCAGAAGAATGTTTAACCATGCAGATCAATGACTAATGGATAAATAGCTTGACCTGTAGTAATGACGTCATCAGATTGGAATGTGGTAGTGCAAATGGTATTCCCCACTGACTAACACTCAGAATGAGGCAAGAAAAAACATGGCGTCGTCTATTTATGTAATTATGAAAAGTGAACTACAAAGGATTATTTTGTACTTTAAATCAATTTATTAGCGCAAACAAACCATGAATTAAATGAACACAGATTATTTTGGAGTTTATTAAGTTTTTATTACCTTAGACAAAGACTGGATTATTACTTAAAAGACTATTACTGGACCGAATAGAGGTAAGAGTATGACATTTCTAACTTAGTTATTTATATTATGCTCACAGTTAAAAGTGCAATATCGTCCTGTCGGTATTTACAATTTTTCGAAAACATGACGATTTCGGTATCGGTATTCGGTATATCACGATATTGACGATAATATCGAAAAATCGCCCAACCCTAAGTCGAGGTTTTGTGTGGATGTGGCGGATGGTAGGCAACGGGTTTGGCGACGTTTAGGAGAACGGTATGATGCAGCCAACATCATTCACCACGACAGATTCGGTGGCGGCAGTGTCATGGTGTGGGCTGGAATCCATGAAAATGGCAAAACAGATCTTATTGTGATTCGTGGTAATTTAATGGCTCAACGTTACTGTGAAGAAGTTGTCGCCCCTGTTGTCATCCCTTTTATGCAGCATCATGCAGACTTTATGTTCCAGCAAGACAACACCCATCCTCATTCAGCTAGGGTCACCAGTAATTTCCTTGAGGCTAACAACGTTCCGGTGTTGGACTGGCCAGCGCGATCACCAGACCTGTCTCCTATCGAACATGTGTGGGACATTCTTGGCGGTATGGTGCGTGAGAACCATCCACATCTTCACAACGTGCGGTAGCAGGAAGCTGCACTGCTCCAGGAATGGGATTCCTCTTCGTGACATCAGGTGCTTAATTCGAAGCATGAGAAAGCGATGTACGGCGGTGGCTAATGCGCGCGGAGGTCACAACCGGTATTGACAGCTCAGTGTCATTATTTAAATTGGAGCCTTCCGTTGAATGATGCCGTGTTAAAGGCGTGATGCTAGCATTACAGTAACAAGAGACTGTTGTTCAAATTGGAAAATGACCTATCAATTAAATAATATATTTGAATCAATTTATTGTTTTTATTGAATAACATTTATACAGTAATATTCTCGGTGTTGCTAAACTTTTTTGGTTCGGTATATATATATATATATATAATATATATATATATATATATATATATAGATTTGAAATTTTACCACTGAAATAACTGGTTCGTTAACTGAGCCAGTCACTACAATGGACCTTTCCATTTTTTTAGCTATGCCCCGCCCATCACTAGCTAAGCTCCACCCACACCTCGCCGTGTTGGATTGATCGATCCCCGAATGTCCTAGCTATCAATTTCCTGAAAACTATACGGGGAAGCTGTTGAATATTTTGTAACTAATTAGACTGGGTGCTGTTGCTGCCATAGGCAGCAACAGCGCCCAGTAAAATTAGTTTCAAAATATTCAACAGAATATTTATTAAATAGTAAAAGCAAACAATTTGTACAACAGCCAATAGACCGTCATCAAATATGCGTTCGTGATGTACTTATCGACGTCATTCATTATGATGTCATTGTACACACCACGCAGTTCATTATGATGTCATATGATGGGTGGGTACTCTGGAAAGGTGAATTGTACATTTTTGAAAGTTATTTTCTGATCTGCATTTTTTCGTTCTTTGAGAAAATTGAAATGTTTGCCCATTAACCCTTTAACTCTCATATCAGCCAAAAGTGCCACCTGCAGTGGTCTTGAGAAATGTCCATTTGCAAACCAAGAGAAGACTATTTTTGAATAAAAAGATAACCAAGCCAGTAATTCCAGTGGCGAATTTTCAAAAATAGTCTTCTCTTAGTCTGCAAATGGACATTTTCTGAGAAAATTAACATTTTCATGACCAAATTCGAGTGTTAAATGGTTACTTCAGTTTGCTATGTAACTAAATGTATTATCTGACAGTATACATGTCTGCTTCATCTTAGGATAGTTGGGAAGATGCTGCAGCTGTAGAGGACAAACCAGAGGCTCCTCCCTCAGGTGAGCCGCTAACTCTTTATCCATCGAATTTGTTCAAGAAAATTTCAATTTTCTGATAGAAAATACCCATTTGCAGACCAAGAGAAGATTGTTTTTGAAAATTTACCACTGGAATGACTGGCTCAGTTATCGAGCCAGTCATTCCAATGGTAAATTTTCAAAAATAGTCGTCTTGGGCTACAAATTGATATTTCTCATGATGACTGCAGAAGCCATTTTTGGCTTATATGAGTGTTAAATGGTTAAATGCAGTCTGGGTCAACGAAAATCAAGAATTCCGTCCATTTACTAAGTTACTACCAATGCATACCATCTCAACCGATGTACTCAAATATTTCGCTTACAACAGCTACTATATTTTTGGAGAAATTTGTCACCGATCTAATGCTGCCATGTAAGTACAAAATTCACAATACATCCTGTAGCATGGGTAGAAATTTTGAACTTTTCTAAACACTTTTGTCGCTTTCCTCATTGATTTATATGCTTTTGGTGTTACTGTATGGCTGGGCAATTTGTACCCAAGCTGATTAATCGAATACCGTAATCACGATGAGTCTTAAATTAATCGATCGTGATCACTCAATGCAATAATCGCTCAAGCCTTTGATGAGTTGCGTTTACTATTGTTACATTAATTAAGTTATTAATAGTCGAGGTATGTCAAGAAAATTTCTACTTTTGCTGGGTGAATGTCCATTTGCAGGCTGAGATTATTTTTGAAAATTTAGCTTGGAATGACTGGCTCGGGTACAAGAACCAGACATTTCAATGGTAAATTTTCACAAATAGTCTGCTTGGCCAGCAATCAGACTTTCAGTCTTGTCACTCTTGGAAATCAATTTTTATTTCCTACCATTCAAATTTTTTCTTGACATTAATATCATTGGTAATTTTAATATCCTATGAACAATGAAAAGGTCTATGATGTCATCATGCAGTGTTATTCTTGCATCGGGTCATGTTATCTCTGGGTCTTGCCATGTCCATATCTCGAAGGGACTTGTACATGTAGTTAAGCTAATATAACTAAGCAGCTGCCTCTTACACATTTGACTGTCAATCATTAACTTTACAAAGACAAAGATAATACAGAGCTTTAGATTTATTTACCATATTTGAATATCTGAGAGATGGATTGTGAGCCATTTCAGTTTCACTAGCGCCATAAGATCCCTTAATGGCCAGAAAATTGTTGAAGAATCCATCTCTTAAATGTACATGTAATATATGTATTTGACTGAAAATCAGTTAATTACTGTTCATAGCAGCCAGTACATGTAGGATTTTAATTTGGGCATGACTTAATGTCATAGGTAAGGGGTAATCTAAAGCCCTGTACTAGGGATTTTCTTGCTGGACTAGTAATCCATGATAGAGCTGTGATAGCTGGTTTCAGAAATTAGTTAGAACAATTACACATATACGCCAATGTATGGATCAATCTGTCACTCAAGTAAATGATGTCCTAATTAAGAGAGGAATCCAGTCTGTCAATCAACTATATGATGTCTACTGTTGTTCCGATTAATCAATTTTATTGATGATTGATTGGTTTGCATGTTCAACCAACCGATCGATCATGATTTCAGAAATCGATTTTGTTTGTTTATATTTTAGCTGGTTAAGCTTGAAAACGATTACTTTTTGGAAAATAATTTGAATTTAATTGTTACAACTATATAGTATTTATTACTCCTTAGTCTAACACATTAATTCTTTCAGCACTGAATTAGTATGTTAATTCCAGAGCAACCATCCCAATACATAACATGTTGAATATTTTGAAACGTATTTAACTGGAAGCTTTTGCTACCTACGGCTTAGGCGTCCAGTCAAATTGATTTCAAAATATTCAACAGATTATTTCTTAAATTATTAAGAATCTGTCATTTGAAAGGCGTAATTATCCTTACACATGCTATAATTACTGCATTCAAAATGGGTAAAAAAATGAGAACTTGTTATGATCAATCATTAATTGATCATCGATTAGCATATAAAACCAATCATCGATCACAAAAATAATACCAATTCCCAATACTAATGATGTCATAATCAATAGATATGATAGAGGAATCCAGCCTGTCAGTCAAGTATATGATGTCATAATCAATAGACATGATAGAGGAATCCAGCCTGTCAGTCAGGCTTATGATGTCATAATCAAATATGTCGGAGGTATGCTGATGACACAATTAAAATATGTCATGAATTACCTAGGTCAAGTTCGACTCGCTAACTATAGTCAGTTTGCTGGTTTACTGATCATGCGCAGTTGCTATGCCCAGTCGAACTTGATCGTAGTCGACTATAGTTCGTTGGTACCTGGTTCCCTATTGAATTACTATTGCAGAAAATTTGGAACCGGATACCAGTCTCCATTAACCCTTTCTGTCGTCTGTTTTGATGACCTACGAAAATGGGTTATTTTTGTCAGCTAAGACGTCAAAAAGCGTTCATATGGCATAATGTGGGATGGAATATGGGCTTGGGAACATTGACATACAATGGGAAAGCATAATTTCATCAAACCTAGGTTATTTAATAAAATATTTACACTTTTATATGCATTTATTCGTGGCAAGCGATCACTGTCCGCCATTTTGAAATTTACGCAAATATCAGACTAACTATCTGAACCGTGGGCGAGCGCTCGGTTAACTATAGTTGACTAGCTAGTTAACTATTTGAAGTTCGACTAGTGCTCTAGTTAGCTACATGTATAGCTAACTATGGTTAGGAGTTGAACTTGACCCTATCTGGCTCCACTTGACCCTATCTGGCTCCATCATGAATATACAAAAGTCCATCAAGTGTATGAATTGTATGTCGTTAATATAAATCAGCAGCTTTTTCAAAATTTCGAGAACACTCGATATGAGCCGAGCCAGTTCTCCGGGTGAAAGCGTAACACGGGAATGAGTCGAGCCAGTTCTCCTTCGATCAATGCTCACCATTCTGTTACTTCTGATATACAGCTGGCCTTGACAGCGGCTCTAGGATTATAGACTTAGAAAGCTTTACCGACTCCTGGGAACCGGGTACTCGGCTCCCAACTGCCGAGTACCCGTTTACCATAGAGCTCATTCTTGTTTGCATAGCAACAAGAGCAATACATGCTTTCTGCATTGAGGATTTTAGTGTTTTTTCTGAAAGAAAATCTAAGTCTTTAATCTGTGATAGTTTGTGTGTTCGTGAAAGGATTAACTAAGGATACTATGGAGAATACTGCCGAAGATAACCAGGTTGTATCGTTCTTTATTATCCATAGTTAAAAGACTTAGGTCTCTAAATTTCGCTGTGTCGCATGTTCCAATTTCTGACCCCATAGAATCTGGGACGTGTGCTAACAACGATATGTGCCAGACGATCGCCTTCTTTAACCCCCAACAGGCGATCGGCAGATATGAAAATAGGTGTTTGCTACGGTATTTCTAACACGAATATCGGCTGACGTCGTTCTCCGTAGAATCCGAGCGGGTGACGTCACACCCGGTCGCTCGGATGTTTATGTGAAGAAAAATTTTTCATTAATTCGCGCATCTTATTCTGGGTGCTGCGTACTAAAAATGGTACCGGAAACTTTAGAATGATCAAGTTTACGTGCGATCACGATCGGTTTGCAATGATCGGTGGTTTCAAAATTCTTGAGTAGATGCGTAGTCTGCGGTTTTACCGTGTGATACAGCAGTTTGTTATACATTTTGTTGTTTTCTTCACATATCGTGCTGCTTTCGTTAGGAGTATAATTTATATTGATTAGTAAATATACCCCGAATGCTATGCGATATGATTCCTGGAGCCGTTACACATCCTGGAGGATCTATTATGGGTGTGTTTAATGGCCGCCTCGTTCTTGTCGTCATAATCAATGCGATCGTTGTTGTGGCGGGGTGGGGTGCGGGAGGGTTACAGTTAATTTATGAGTCAAATTATTTGAAAATTAATTGTCTGCCTTCCATCCGGGTCTCGTTCCGCTTGTTTATTGTAGGTTTGTGCTTATGTTATAGGCCAAGCCAGCCTCGCCATCATGTGACGAATGCCATAAGTTTGTCCGTGTCGTGTTCAAGGACCATGCCTGTTTTAGGTGTTCCCTGTGTAATATTGATCATAGGTGTAATGTTTGTGCAGTGTGGTCCGTTGAGATGATGGTTAAGTTCCTTGCCCAGAAGGACTTGGCTGGGTCTGACGCGGGGTCAGGCGGTCCGAGAGGAAATCGTGGAGCGCCCGGTTCGGCCGGTGGGTGTGCTCCACGTCCCCAGCTGGAGGTGTCGGAGATGGCACCGCCGCCGTGGTTTGGTCCGGCTATGCAGGGTTTTCTGCATAGCGTTCTGCCCACGCTGGTGTCGTCCCTGCTACCAAAGGTTGGGGGGGCAGTTTCTCCCCATGCCTGGTACGGATCCTGTCCTCGGACAGGATTCTGGACTGGTTACTGAGGGGGCCGTCTCGTACGGCCCCCTGGCAGTCCTGTCTGGCTTCGGCCAGATGGGTTCTGTTTCTCTGCGGCCACGTCCGGGTGGTCCAGTAGCGGTTGCCGGTCCGTCAGGTGTGGGAGCCGTCCGCCAGGACGGTTCCACGGTTGACTCGTCTAGTGACGACTCTTCGGAGTCTGAAGACGAGGAGGAGAGGTTGCTGCGGCCCGTGAAGCCGCAGGTGGAGAATATGGAGGTTGATTCCGTCCTGGACGGAACTGGCCTCCATTTGTCTGGTTTGGCGCAAGCCAGGTCAGCGGCTCCGCCTGTGGCTGAGGCCAATCCGTTACCGTGCACCGGTTACGTGCGGCTTGGTTTGGCACCAGCCGTCACGGGAACGGGTGTGCCGGGCCAGGCGTGGTACTCACCTATCTCGCCTGGTCCGGCAGTCGGACGTGGGCTGCCATTGGCGCCCGTGTCCGGCTATGGTTCCGCGACTGTTACGGGTCCGTACGGTTTTCCGTGCGGACCTACCCCATGGACCGGAGTGTTTCATGGGGTGGCGGCGGAACCGTGTGGTAGCGGAGTGCCTGGCGTGTCAGCCATGGCTCCTTGCCGGGAGGCCGTGGCTGGCAGGCCCGTGAGCACGTCAACGGGTGACGTGTTTGCGGGGATGTCTTCGTCGGAGGTAGATTGGTCAGATGCTCTGGCGTGGCTAGCCATGGTTGACCCGTCTGTGGTTTCGGCCACGGCCGATGAAGATGCGCCCTGTCCGTCGATTAGGACGGGGATTTTTCCCGCGGCCCGGATCCAGTCAGTGGGACTGGATCCACGGTTCATAGATTTGTTGGATGCTATTTATAGCAAACAACTGATGACCAAGGGTCAGCTCCCTGCGGCCTCCAGGGAGGTGCGGGCAAGATGTCGTATTCCGCAGGGGGAATACGACAGGTATGGTGTAGTCCCGTCGGTCACGGAGGATGACCGATGGGTACTGGGCGTCCAGAGTGCCGTGGCGGGTGGCCCCGGTCCGGCACTGGTGGACAAGTCTCGGGTACACCAGGAAGAAGTCCTGTCCCTATGCGATGAGGGTGTGAGGGCAGCGATGAGCGCTGTCAACCACTCTTATCGTCTCCTTCAGTCGGTGTGGGCTGAAGCGGGGGCAGGCCACCCTGTGCCACCTGTGGCGCTTTCATGTGTCAATGACGGCCTGGTGCTGTCGATGGACGCATTGGCAAGGGTGCAAGCGCGAGTGACGAAATCCAGGAGGCAAATGGTCATTGACCATATGCGTCCGGCTACGGCAGTCAGGGAGCGTCTTCTTGGGACGCCCCTGACAGGGCCTAGCATCTTCGGTGGCCAAGCGCGGGGCCATCTTCGAGGATACCGCCAGTATCGCGCAGAATCGGTTAGCGGTAAACCTAGAGCTAGTGTGGCAGGCGCACGCACTAGGGGCTGTGGGGAAACCGCTAACGGGACAGCCTTCAAAGTAGAGGCGCCTACCCTCCCCAATGCTGCTCCTGACCGCCCTAGAGGCGGGAGGGGTAAGGCCTCAAAGGGCGGACAGAAGGGGCCGAAGCATACCTGAGGGTACGAAAGCTCCCTTCATATCCGCCTGGACCGCGCCTGTGCGACAGGAACAGCGGTGCCAGTTATACCCGTCGTGCCTAGAACGAAATGGTTCTCACTCTCTCGTTAAGAAAGAGGGGGGTGCGGACTGCGAGCCGGACAACCCCGTTAGGCGTCTATGGTGGGTGGAAGGCTCATGCGTTTCGCCGAGGCCTGGCGAGGTGTGACGTCAGACAGTCTGGTCCTGGGATGGTTATCCCAGGGTTACATGCTGGAGTGGTGGGACTTTCCACCACAAAATCTGTCTTTGGCACCTGTCTGGACACCCGTACCAAGGGAGCCAGACAAGTTAGAAGCCGTTCAAAAGGAAGTGTCAGGTTTGCTTCTGAAGGGAGCAATAAAACCAGCAAACCGGAACACTCCAGGCTTCTATTCAAACATGTTCCTTGTCCCCAAGAGCACAGGGGGATGGAGACCCATACTCAATCTCAGGCCATTAAATTGGTTTATCCATACGCCTCGGTTCTAGATGGAAACGCCGAGGTCGGTAATGGCGGGATTGAGGAAAGGAATGTGGTGTGTATCGATCTGAAAGATGCATATTTCCACATTCCTATGAATCGGAGTTGGCACAGGTTTCTGAGATTTGCGTTTCAGAATCAAGTATGGGAGTTTACAGTTCTCCCGTTTGGCCTGTCGACAGCTCCGAGGGTTTTCACAAGAGTGGTCCTTGCGGTGACAGCGTTTTTCAGAAAAGAGAACGTGGCGCTACACACCTACATAGACGACTGGCTGCTCAAGGCAGACTCGGCAGCCAGGTTGAACGTGGATACTGCTCTGACTCTGAAGTTACTTTCAGATCTAGGCTGGATAGTCAACGAGGAGAAATCCGAGTTGACGCCCACTCAACATTTCGTTTATTTGGGGATGCGATTCGACCTCGAGGAGGGCAGGGTTTACCCGTCAGAGCCCAGAGTGGTGTCTCTGTTAGCCATCCTCAAGAGTTTTCGAGTGGGAAACCACATTCAGGCGAGGCGGTTCCTTCAGATGCTGGGCATGATGGTCTCCATGGAGCAGGTTATCCCGTACGCTGCTCTAATGCGAAGGCCTATCCAGTTGTATCTGATGTCTCTGTGGAAACAGAGAACAGAACCCCTGTCAAAACTGGTGCCAGTTTTGGAGCCGATAGTATCGCATCTTCTATGGTGGAAACAGCGTCAGAATCTCCTATTAGGGGTTTCGCTGCACCTACCCCACCCCCAGCTGTCCGTCTACACGGATGCATCGCTGGAAGGGTGGGGTGCCTGCCTGGGAGAACACCAGGTCTCGGGCACATGGACTCTCCCGGAGAGTCAGCTGCATATCAATCTGTTGGAAATGATGGCAGTGGAACTGGCGTTGGAAGAGTTCCTTCCGATGATCAGGGGCAAGGTGATATTGATACGGTCGGACAATTCGACAGTAGTATCATATATAAATCGCCAAGGCAGGACCAGGTCGCCGACTCTGTGTATCTGGGTGTGGCACTTGATTCAATGGTGCAGGAATTACTCGGTTGTTTTGAAAGCAGCTCATATTCCTGGCCGATTGAACATTCTGGCGGATGCTTTGTCTCGCAGACAGAGAATCCTGCCAACAGAATGGTCCCTCAACCCTCCGGTTCTGCGACGGATCTTCGAGCATTGGGGCAAACCCAACGTGGACTTGTTCGCCACAAAGGAAAATGCTCAAATCATGACATATGTCTCGCCGATTCCAGATCCAAATGCCGTCGATACAGACGCTCTGGCGATAAGCTGGAGAGGGATGCACGCTTACGCGTACCCACCCACCATTCTTCTACCGAAGGTATTGGTGAAGGTCAGGGAGGAACCGTGTCTGGTCCTGCTAATAGCGCCGTATTGGCCGAGCAGGGCGTGGTTCACGGATCTTCTAGATCTGTTGGTGGAAAATCCTGTGCAGTTGCCCGAGATTCCGAACATAATCTCCCAGGCCAAGGGACGCTTCCTACACGAGCGTCCCGAAATGTTCAAATTGACTGCGTGGATGTTATCAAACAATGTTCCACGTCGGGAGGCTTTTCTCGACAGGCTGCTGATTTCATCAGCAAATAGCAGACTTTCTCTGTGAGCTGTTCTTTTCAGGACTAGCTCCCGTCACAGTTGCTGGATACAAGTCAGCTTTGGCATCAGTTATCCCTTGTCTAGCCAACAGGGATAGTCCAGAGGTGGCTTAGTTAAATGTGATGTTGACGGGAATGAGCAATCTCCGCCCGAGACAACCGGTAGTCATTCCAGCCTGGAGTCTATCTTTAGTGCTTAATGTACTGGCCAAGCACCCTTTCGAACCGTTGCGTTCGGCTAGTCTAAAGCATTTGACTCTAAAGGCGGTCTTTCTATTGGCAGCTTCCTCAGCTAGAAGGCGCAGTGAGATCCATGCGCTTTCGGCAGAGAGGAACCGATTTATTGTTTCTGGAGAAGGTCTGCGTCTTCTGCCAAGAGCAGAGTTTATGTCAAAGAACCAATCTTTGAGATATCCTGGCAAACCGATCATTATACCGAAGTTAACTAGGTTTGATCGTGATGCCAGTGTCTGGTGCCCGGTCCGTGCTTTGACTAAGTACAAGAAACGGACTGGCTCATTACGGTCGAACGATAGACATCTGTGGATCTGCCATAAAAAGCCTTATGGCGCCGCATCCATGGATACTATCTCTCGTTGGGTGGTCGAATGCATTCAGACTACTCACGAGATGGCGACTGGGCACCAGGTGCAAGGTGTAAGGGCACACGATGTCAGAGGAATAGCCGCCTCGACCGCCCTTTACAATGGTGTTCCGTTAGACGACATCATGGCCGTTGCACAATGGCACTGTGAGTCCTCATTCACGGATTACTATATGAGGGATGTGTCAGACTCAGCCAATCCACTCGCTTTAGCTGTTTTGAAATGATAGTTAGTGACCACACTGCTCTTCACCCTTTTTTCACTTCGGTAAGAAAAGAACCTAAAGCAGCCATGGTCAGGCGAGAGGATGTCAACCAGATTGTGTCACTGATGGCCGAACCGGTGAATGGTTGGAGGCGGTACGTCTGAAGTCCAATTATCATAAGGTAATTCAAGAGTGAGAGTTTTTTGTATTATGTATATGTATCATGTTCATTCATCTTATATATGCATGCTCATTCCCAGGCTAATACATGGAATATGCAGGGAGTAGTTAACCCTCTTGGCATATTGGTGTTTTCAGGCGAGATACATATTCGTTAGTTCTCTCCCTTTTCTTAGGAGGAAAAAGGGGGGGGGGGGCGTGACGCGAATGTGATTCGGTTCCGTGAACTTGACGGTCCTTTTAGGTCTCCGTTAGTCAAGTTTGAAGTCTAAAATCTTTCTCCAAGGGGCAAAATTAGCATTTATGGCTTGCCCCTTCCCACCAGGTTACTGATCAAATCTGGTGTATATCAGAAGTAACAGAATGGTGAGTATTGATCGAAGGAGAATGCAGGAAATGTCAATTTCCCTTTCTCCGAGATCTAACAATACTCCCCATTCTGTTACGGACCCAGCCTCCCAGCCCCACGGAGGCAAGCCATAGTTTTCTCTTGTTTGGTGGCTATGCAAACAATATGAGCTCTATGGTAAACGGGTACTCGGCAGTTGGGAGCCGAGTACCCGGTTCCCAGGAGTCGGTAAAGCTTTCTAAGTCTATAATCCTAGAGCCGCTGTCAAGGCCAGCTGTATATCAGAAGTAACAGAATGGTGAGTATTGTTAGATCTCGGAGAAAGGGAAATTGACATTTCCTGCATTCTCCAGGTGAAAGCGTAACACGGGAATGAGTCGAGCCAGTTCTCCGGGTGAAAGCGTAACACGGGAATGAGTCGAGCCAGTTCTCCGGGTGAAAGCGTAACACGGGAATGAGTCGAGCCAGTTCTCCGGGTGAAAGCGTAACACGGGAATGAGTCGAGCCAGTTCTCCGGGTGAAAGCGTAACACGGGAATGAGTCGACCCAGTTCTCCGGGTGAAAGAGTAACACGGGAATGAGTCGAGCCAGTTCTCCGGGTGAAAGCGTAACACGGGAATGAGTCGAGCCAGTTCTCCGGGTGAAAGCGTAACACGGGAATGAGCCAAGCCAGTTCTCCGGGTGAAAGCGTAACACGGGAATGAGTCGAGCCGGTTTTCTCTTGCTATGCAAATGATCATTGCAGAAGCTGTTTAAATTTGCTGACGACCACCAGGGTTAAATTCTTATTTTTGTTTTTCAGACCAGCCTATGCAGACAAAGAAGAAGAAACCATTAGCAGTGAGATTAGCTGAGAAAGAAGCCAATCCGAAAGTGGTCAGTGTTTCTTAATCCATCCCTGTATATATTATGTAACAGGGTCGCTGCTACCCATTAACCACTTAGCTAAAATTAAAAGATTTCTGAATTGGCTAATAGAAATTTGGATTGGATAATACTACTGGCTAAAACCCCTTTGCCAGTGCTCTGCAGAGCTACCGGTAACACAATGTGAGCGATGTAATTGTTGAAAATTTAGAAATTAAATTTCCCGGAAGCCATTGCTGCCCAAGGATGCAATGGCTTCCAGTCAAATTATTTTCAAAATATTCAGCTCCAAGAAGTATGCTTGCCTCTTATCTTATAAATGTACATGTACATGTACGTCTAATTAGATTCAATGAAGTGAAGACAAGAACGTCTTAAGACACAATCGTTTGCTATTTAAAGATTGTTCTTGGCTAAAGAAATGAGAATTGACTAAAAGAAACTCCATATGGCTAAAAGACTAGCTAAACAAATTTTAGTAGAACGCCCTGTGTCGGGCTGAAAATCAATCAAAATTTATTATCGACAATCACAGTCTATCAATCAATATATAAAGGCTATTTCCAAAAGTGTTGGTCTGGATCCCAGGATGATTGATAATAAAGAAATATTAGTTACCACATCCCAGAGTTGTAACTAATATTTCTTTGTTAAAAATTTTCAAACCCAATATCACATCTCGCTGTGCAAGACATCTAATAATGCCATTTATCTTTATGTTAGAAATTATTGCCACTTTACAACTATGCCTTTATGTACAATGTATATTATGCCCATCATTGTTATTACCTTGGAGGACCACCTGTATTGCATATGCTGGTAATAACCGGTGTTTATTACATCAATAATCTGCCCCGTATCTATTATGTCTATGGTTGCTCACCCACAGAGTGTAGGAATACACTTTTCCCACATTGACGTCATTACGGCAGGATTTCCTTAAATCAACGCGCGGAGCAAAACTGCGGGCTGGTACAGCCACCAACAAGCCGCTGACCTGCATTGAGTTACTTTTGCACTAAAATACACCGCAATCTAAACCGTTCCTATGATAAACTAAAATCATTGTATTATTAGCTCACCTGGCCAGAATGGCCAAGTGAGCTTATGGCATCCGTCCGTCCGTCAACTTTTGCTTAAAAACGCTGCTCCTCATTAATCACTTGGCGGATTTCAACATAATTGGGGCTGGAAGGTACCTATGGGGGTAGTCTTCAGGACTTGTATACAGAATTTTGATTGGTTAGTTTTTTCGACGGCCATCTTGAATTGCGGGAAATCGGTTAAAATCCTACTCATTAACTGCTTTGACAATTTCAACCAGGCTTAGCTGGGAGGATAGTATGCTGCTATGTTTCAGAAGTTGTATACAGAATTTTGATTGGTCAATTCCTCTGGTGGCCATCTTGGATTTTCTGGAAATTGCTTCAAAGCCTACTCGATAACCACTGGGCCGATTTTAATGAAACTTGGATGGAAGAACGCTAGCCTAGTATGCTTCGGAACTTTTGTACAGAATTTTGATTGGTCAATTTTTCCGGCACCCAGCTTGAATTTTCTGACAAAAGTCGGGAAATCGTTTAAAACGCTAATCCTCATTAACTGCTTGAGCAATTTCAACCAGACTTAGCTGGAAGGATACTAAGCTGGTAGATTTCAGAACATGTATACATAATTTTGATTGGTCCATTTTTCCGGCAGCCTTAGCTGGAAGGACGCTAAAGTGCTATGCTTCAGAGCTTCTATATAGAATTTTGATTGGTCAATTTATTCTTTTGCCATCTTGAATTTTCCAAAAAAAGGCTGAAAATCGTCTACTCATTAAATACTTGTGCGATTTGAACCAGGCTGGCTGGAATGATCCTAGGGCAGTAGGCTTTAGAAGTTGCATATAGAATTTTGATTGGCCAATTTTTCTGGTGGCCATTTTGGATTTTCTGAATATTTTGGGAAATCAGTTAAAAGGCTACTTACTCCTCATTAACCGCTTGGCCGATTTCAGCCAAACTCAGCTGGAAGAACCCTAGGCCCGTACGCTTCAGAACTTTTATACAAAATTTTGACGGCTTGATTTTGATGGTGGCCACTTGGGGTTTCCGATACATGGGAATTCATGGGAAATCCTACTCATTAATCGCTTGGGCAATTTCAACCAATGTTGGCTGGAAGTATCCAATTGTCATAGCCTCTAGAAATTCTATCAGAGGTCAATGTTTCGGCAACAATCTCTGATTTTCTGCTCAACTCAGTAGAGTTCTACTTATTGTTAATGACCATTCTAGTTGAGATACCTATGGTCCAGGTGAGCGATACAGGCCCCTTGGGCCTCTTGCTCAAGGATGTGTCGGTGTCAGGGTTACCGCTTAACTCTAATTTTCCAGTCTCATTCCCAGAATCTTTCAAGTTAACTCCACAGTTGGAGATCTGTTGCTGTTTGGAACTAATGATCTCAAAGTTTATTTTGGTGTATTACTCATCATTTTTGACCAAATATTTTTATCTTTAGCGGGGTTTGAATGAAAATAGTGTCAATGTAAGATCTCGAATTTTGAGGACACCCCATTTGAAAGAAATATATAGGAAAATATGAAAATGCATTATATTGTAACATCTATACCATGCAAACGTTAGTCTGCACGCATATTAATACAAGAAAATTTATGTATAATGGCCCATTACTAAGACAAAAAGAAAAAATCTAAATTTTCTTGGAAATGAAAATATTGTAATGTCCGTCCCCCATGAAAGATTTTCATACCAGAAACAATAACTGATCATCAATCTTACTGAAATATATGTATCTAGTGTCTATCGAACAAAAACCTTAAAAATGGCCAAAAAATGTGATATGACGAATTTATGTTAAGAGAAACAAGTGCTATCTGTAATGTTCGTTCCTGTGATGTCCGTCCCATCATACAGTGTCATAGGGAAAAAATAACAACTCTAATTTAAGGTTTTATGCACTATATTACTGTTGTCCAATGATAAATTGAACTAATTTCCACCCACATTTAAATAAATTTAAGCTTAAGAAAATATAAATTTATTTTTTTTAAGTTGCAATTTAGAAAGAGTATAAATATAGTAACAGTAAATATAATTTCTAATCAAATTTGTCTTGAAGTTGCTGGATTTGACAATCTGTACCTCGATTGAGCTTTCCTTAACATAAAAATTAAGGCAGTAAACAAACCAATTTAAATTTGTGTATATATCCCCCAAAAATACTGCTTTTGTCCAAAGGGGACAGACATTACAGTTTCAATGTATCAGCATAAATTAGTTCCCAAAATGGTGTGCGTGTGTGTGTCTGTATTATTATCACCCTACACACAGAAAGCTTTATTGGCTAAATGGAAAAATGGCAGCATATACTGCATTCCCTGCACTGCACTGAAAGTAGAACAATGCTCTTGGCTCGCCATCCTCTGACCTTAGTCAATGGAAAAATGGCAGCATGTACTGCATTCCCTGCACTGCACTGAAAGTAGAACAATGCTCTTGGTTCGCCATCCTCTGACCTTAGTCATGTTAGTGCAAGCGTGTAGACGCAATTAAAATAGAACAATCTGCTTGGAGATAAGTAGTTAATATTGATGTGCAAAAGAGAGACAAAGAGGAATTGAAGCATATATATACAAGCATATGTATACATTTTGTTTCTAATTTGATAGCAACGAAATCATTTTGTACTAATGAACTATTATGACTGAGTATCAGCAACTTATACCCACATTAAAAAAAAATGTCTAAGATATTGTAATCGCCTCCGTCCGTCTGTCCATCACGCTATCTCCTCCTAAACCACCTCTGAAACCTTTAAACGGAATTCAACCAAATTTGATTTGTGAGTTACCAATTTGGTTGCGGCGTGCACGATGCCATTTACATTTGGCTCCGCCCCTGGATCAAATTTGAACCTGCTGAAATTGATTGTAACGCACCACCCCCGAAACATTTGGACACAATTCAATCAAATTTGGCATGTGAGTTACCCAAATGATATCAATGTGGAGTGCATGAGTACATTTACATTTGGCCCAATGCAACTCCTCCGAAACCTTTGGACGGAATTTAACCAAATTAGGTATGTGAGTTAACCATATCAATGTGGAGTGGATACGCTCATTTACATTTGGCCCCTGCCCACTTGGGGGTGGGGAATGAGGGTCAGAAGTTAAAGAAATTAATGCAACTCCTCTGGAACTGTTTGACGGAATTCAACCAAATTTGTTATGAGAGTTACCCATATCGATGTGGAGTGGATGAGCACATTTACATTTGGTCGCCGTCCCCAGGGTGGATGTGGTCAAAGGGTCATGAAATCGATTGTAATGCAACTTCTCTGACACTGTTGGATGAAATCTGGACAACCAAATTTGGTATATGAGTTACCGATATGATTGCGGAGTTCAAAAGGACATTTATATTTCTCTTCACCCCCAGTGGGGTTTTGTGCAGGTGTCAAAAGTTCAAAGTGGTGAACATGGGGAGTTGCGATGACGCGTGCAATCTAATTGGTCCATTGATACTTGTAGTTGTTAACTGTCAAGTTGCTTGATTTGGTTGCTACTGTATTTGTGTGTTAACTCATGTTGATTTGAAAAAACATTGTGGAAACTGTTTTAACCCTTTAATGGGCAATCTGATCAAAAGGAAGACTATTCATGAAAATTGACCATGAAGCGGAATAATTGGCTTGATAATCTAGCCAATCATTCTAATTGTTTATTGTCAGAAATACATGTAGTCTTTGTCTGCAAATGTACATTCACTATAAGGAAAGCAAAGATTTTGATATTTTTTTTTGCGAATTAATTATGACCAATTAAGGGTTACGTTATATACATTTGATTTAGGTTAAACAAGTTCCTACAAAATCTGATCAGTTGATGTTCGTTGTAGAATAAGAGTTATAATTTAAAGTTTTAATTTGCTAACTAGTTAAAGTTATATTATGACATGACTAATTTTCTGTGAACAACTGAAAAGTAATTCTAATATTGTAGGTACATGGATGATCTTACGATTACAGTCAAGCCTGTTTTAGTGGACACTTTAGGTAACAACAACTCGTATTAACACTTTAATGGTCAAATCTGGTCAATAAAATCTTGATTTGCTCACGTAGAAAATGTCACTGCAGTGAGATTATTTTTAGCTGACCTGGCCTGAAAGACCAAGTGAGCTTATACCGTGGCGACCGTCCGTCATCCGTCAACTTTTCCTTTAAACGACTCCTCAAGAACCACTGGGCCAGTTTCAATTTGTATTTGGCAGGAAGCATCCTTAGGGCATCGCGATCCAAGTTTGTTCACATGAACCCGATCGGCCAATTTGGCCGGCGGCCATCTTGGATTTAGGCCGATTTTAGGAAACGTCTTCAAAAATCTTCTCCGAATCCGCTTAGGGGATTGATGCAAATCTCATGAAATATGATCTAGGGCAAGAGCTGATCCAACTTTGTTCAAGGGAACTTGATTAGTCAAATGGTTCGGCGGCCATCTTGGTTGACCTAGTTGTAGCGAAAATTACTTCTCCAGAACCGCTGAAGGGATCGGGCCGAAATTTGGCAGATATGATTAGGGACTAAGGGCCAGTAAAGTTTGTTCAAGAGAAGTTGATCCGTCAAAGGCCATGGCCGCCGTGGGCCAATCAAAATATAGCATGTTTGGCGGCCATATTGGATTTTTGGATTTATTTGATGGATTTTTAGGCCGAAATTGTTTTTTTGTAGAATTTTGGGTATTCTGATCTCAAATTTACAATTTTCGAAACTGTCGGATAAACGGTTTGGCGGCCATCTTGGATCTCCTTTCTCCCCCCCCCCCCCCCCCCCCCCCCCCCCAAAGCTCCCATGCTAAAGCAATGGGAAATTAAAAATATCTTCTTTTCGAGAACTATTCAATTATATTTAGCAGGAAGCATACTTAAGGCATAGAGACTCAAGTTTGTTAAAACGTACCCGATCGGCCAATTTGGCCGGCGACCATCTTGGATTTCGGCCGATTTTTAGAAATGTTTTTAGAAATGTTTTTAGAAATGTTTTTAAAAACCTCCCAAACCATTTGAGGGAGCGATTCAAAACTCACGAAATATGATCTAGGGTAAGTGCTGAATCAAGTTTGTTCAAGGGAACTTGATTGACCAAATGGTTCAGTGGCCATCTTGGATGACCTAGTTTTCACAAAAACGACTTCCCCAGAACTGCGGAAGCGATCAGGCCAGAATTTGTGATATATAATTGGGAACCAAGGGCGATTAATGTTTGTTCAAGAGAAGTTGATTTGTCAAAAAACATGGCTGCGGGGACCAATCAAAATATAGTGTCTTTGGCAGCCATATTGGATTTTTTTATTTGATGGATTTTGAGGCCGACATTCGTTTTATATAGGTTTTTGGGTATTCTGATCTCAAATTTGCAATTTTCGAAACTGTCGGATAAATGGTTTGGCAGCCATCTTGAATCATTTTCCAGCCAAAAGCTCCCACACTAAAGCAATGGGAAATTTAAAATGTCTTCTCGAGAACTAGTGGGCCGATTTGAATTATAGTTGGCAGGAAGCATCCTTATGGCATAGAGATTTCATTTTGTTCAAATGAAGCCGATTGGCCAATTTGGCCAGTGGCCATCTTGGATTTCGGCTGATTTTTTAGAAATGTCTCGTTCTCAGAAACGGCTTGCAAAAATGTCCACAAACTCATTTAAAAGACTGCTAAACCACCCACCAACAATTTTGACAAAAATTGATGGTGCTTCAGGTGAGCGACACAGGCCCCTTGTTTTATTTGATGGACTTTGAGGCTGAAATTGTTTTTATATAGTTTTTTGGGTATTCTGATTTGAAATTTGCAATTTTCGAAACTATCGGATAAATGGTTTGGTGGCCATCTTGGATTATTTTCCCGCCAAAAGCTCCCATACTAAAGCAATGGGAAATTAAAAATATCTTTCTCGAGAACTGCTGGGCCGATTTCAATTATATGTGGCAGGAAGCATCCTTAGGGCATAGAGATTCCATTATGTTCAATCGAAGCCGATCGGCCAATTTGGCCGGTGGCCATCTTGGATTTCGGCTGATTTTTAGAAATGTCTAAAAATCTTCCCCAAAACCGTTTGAGGGATCAATTCAGACCTCATGAAATATGATCTATGGTAAGAGCTGATCCAAGTTTGTTCAAGGGAACTTGATTGACTGAATTGTTCAGCGGCCATCTTGGATGACCTCATTTTGGCAAAAACGACTTCTTCCCCAGAACCGCTGAAGCGATCAGGCGGAAATTTGTGATATATGATAAAGGACTAAGGGCCATTAAAGTTTGTTCAAGAGAAGCTGATCTGTCAAAAAAACTGGGCGCTTTAAAATGTCTTTAAAAATCTTCTCCAAAACCGCTTGGGGGATCAATTGAAAACGCATGAAATATCCTCTAGGGCAAGAGCTGCACTAAGTTTGTTTCAAGGGCACTTGATTGGCCAAATGGTTTGGTGGCTATCTTGGATAACCTAATTTTTGCCAAAATGACCCCAGAACTACTGAGCGAAATTTGCGAGATATGAATAGGCGCCGAGTGCCATTAAAGTTTTTTCAAAAAAATTTTTAAGTCAGAAAAGTGGCTGCAGTGGACCTATCAAAATGTAACGTGTTTGGCGGCCATATTGGATTTGCAAAAATGTCCACAAACTCATTTAGAAGGCTATTCCTAAACAACCCACCAACAATTGTGACAAAAATGCATAATGCTCAAGGTGAGCGACACAGGCCTCTTGTTTAAAATTTATGACTGGAATGATTGGGTCGGTTATCAAGGACGGTATTGACCATCTTCAGCATCAATGGATTAAAGAGAAATATATTATTACCAGTCAATAGCTATAGATGAAATGCCTAATTGGGTTCATAAGGTGTGCATTATGTAAGACTAATCACTACTATCTTGTGGAGTGACCAAAAGCAACTGAATGCTATCAACAGGTTTTACTATAATTGTATAATGTCTGTCCCTTGAACTGGTTTCCAGAAGATAAGACATTTGTCATTACTTTGGCAGAAAAAGCTTATAGTTGAACTTATAATTATGAACATTTAGTGTTGTTCAAATCATTTTTCCATCATTCAATAGTGGCAGTTACCTTAACTTTCAGTTAAAGGAGCTATTTTTTTCATATAATTTGTCTTTCAATGGATTTTGATCATATTAAAAAAAAAAATATATATATATATATATATATATATATATATATATATATATATATATATATAACCTAAGTAATTGAGTTATATATGTTTATATTGACACATTTAATGATACTGATATGCTTTTAAAGGTACACTAATTTTGCCATTGAAAATTATTGAATATGTAGCTTTGCGTAATGTCTGTCCCAAATCATTTATTGTCCGTCCGCTTGCCCTGATGTTGAAATTAACTACATTTTTTGGTGAAGTTTAAAGGAATTAGATGTAGATATGTTTGGTAATTACTCGTTATGTATTCTAGTCACTTAATCACTTATTGGAATAGATTCTAAAAAATTATGTCTGAGTTATCAACAACAAGAGAGTTAATTTTTCTTTAATAACGTGTGTACATGCGAGAAACTCACTTAATATGGTTATTTAGCATACAAAGTGAAAGAATATTAAATAGTAAAAGCAAACAATTTGTATAACAACGCATAGACCGTCTTCAAATATGCGTTCGTGACGTACTTATCGACGTCTTTCATTATGATGTCATTGTACACATCTCGCAGTTCATTATGACATCATATGATGGGTGGGCGCTCTGGAAAGGTGAATTATGTTCAAAATATTCAATAGAAGCTTTCTTACATCGTGTTCAAAATTATTCTAAGATATTGCCGTTTTTGTTTAGATAACATTAGCTCGATTGCTCAGAGCTAAATGTAAAAGATTTACCTTTCCTGAATCAAGTGGTGCTATCGTGTGTATGTTATTCATGTAGCTGTTGTTTTCTAGGCACAGAATGACTTTGAACTCCCGGAGGAAACAAAAATAGAAGAAAAGGTTCGACTACAAAATCTACAAGTGGAATCTGATTTAAAATTAGCAAAAGAAGCCTTTGGTGAGCATGAATTGTTGAGAAAATTTAAGATGCTGCTAGGGCATAATATATCTGGTATCACATCTCAATTTGTTACACATTTAGTCAGTTGTTATACATTCTGCAACATTCATAGCTGATATCTGATATGCAGAATTTGTACGCGATTGCAATTTATCATTGTATTGTCTAAGTTCTATCATTAACCCTTTCAGCGACTGATCCCTGAAAAAGTGAATTCTTTACAATATATGACATATTCTGTTGAATATTTCAAAATTAATATGACTGGACCGGATTCACTGCTTAGCCATTGAAATGAAATTTTGTGAGGCCACATTTTCATGTGGAATGTTTTGACATGTTCGACCTTATGATAGTACTCAAAATATGTCACTCATTAGGCCAAACAAAGTTTTATATATATATATATATATATATATATATACCTGTGCAAAAGTTAAGCACCAGCAAAAACAATAGAACGTAGAAACATGATGGTACAACTAGGCTGCCATACTTTTTGTCCCCGCGTTAGCTGAAATAATTCCAAGTACGAAATGCACATGCATGCATGAATTCACGCCGCTTGATGTCCGTGTGTGGCGGGAAACAGCACACGTGTTCAGTTATGTAAAAGTCCAGTTTGAGGTGTAGAACATTATATACAGATTTAGGCGACAAGATTAGGAATTTTGTGTTCATGACCGTGGTTTATTTGTACAGAGAGAATTAGCTCTTGATTGTGAACTGCTATGGCAAGACTAAGGTTAAGTGATCGTGTGAAATGGCAAATCATAGGCATGCATACCACTGGTATGTCATGCAGAGAGATTGGCAGACAGCTGAACATTAACCATACTGTAATCAGTCGTTTGATTGCAAAACATGGGCAAACTAACGAGGTGAAGGACAGGCCTAGATCTGGAAGACCGAAGAAGACTACTGCCCGTGATGATCGAGCCCTAGTACGCCTTGTTAGGAGATCTCCATTCACCAACAGCAGAGTGCTCAGCCAGCAATGGGAAACGCGCAATAGAGTGTCAATGTCTACCGTCAAAAGGAGACTGTATGCTGCTGGCATGAAAGCTAGGAGTCCTGTCAGACGTCCTCTCCTCACTGCACACCACAAAGAGGAGCGTCTGAGGTGGTGCAACGAAAGAAGACACTGGAACATGAGATCCTGGAGACGGGTACACTGGTCCGATGAATGTCGGTTCCTGCTTCATGCCACAGATGGTCGAACTCGTGTATGGAGGTCCAGACGCACGGCGTACGACCAACGTAACATCATGGAAGAAGTTCCATTTGGTGGAGGTTCCGTTATGATATGGGGGTGCATCTCATTTGATTGTAAGCTGGATCTGTTGACTGTACCTGGAACACTAAATGGACAAAGATATCAAGATTCCATACTGGATAGAGTTGTGGTCCCTCATTTTGTAAATCATGCACCTGGAACCCACCCTATATTCATGGATGACAACGCCCGACCACATCGTGCTAGAGCTGTGCATGAATACCTCCGCCAGAATGCCATCGAAGCCCTACCATGGCCAGCAAGGAGCCCTGACATGAACCATATTGAGCATATCTGGGACATTCTGGGAAACATGGTGAGAAGGAGGGATCCTCCTGTGCAGAACCTACAGGAATTAACAGACGCACTCCATCTTGAATGGCAACGAATACCACAATGGCGTATCAGTCGGTTGGTGACCAGCATGAGACGTCGTGTCCAGGCCGTCATCCAGGCACAAGGTGGATATACCCGGTATTAATAATGACAGTCTCAAACTCGTGCACAGATGTTAAACTTCGTTTTCAGACACCATTAATGACAATCTAGCCACGTGTGTCAACTGTAGGGCAATAGTTGTCAGTTGTGTCAACGTAACCATATTCAGGCCTCGTTTTCAAGTTCAAACAAAAATATACAGTGTTTCCCCACCATCATAATCAGCATTCCTCTAGTTGCATTATTACCTCTTGCACTAAGATGGATGGGTACATAAATGTTTATGCTATTGCTTTCTTCATAGCTCATGAATATACCCTCGCATGTGCGTAAAAATAGGGTGGTGCTTAACTTTTGCACAGGTGTATATATATATATATATATATATATATATATATATATATATTTTGAACGCAGTGTTAGAAAGGTTCTGTTCAATATTTTGGACATAATTTGATTGGGCTTCCAATGTTCCCTATTGCATGGCCCCAACCGCCCCATCCCCCCCCCCCCCCCCCCAAATTCAGGTAAGTATGTACAGAATTTCTTTTGCTGGTGGGTGTGTGTGGGGTTTGGGAGGCCGGTTTGGGCTTTCCTTTACCATGTTTTTGCAAAATATGTGTCAAATTAAGGTAGAAAATATGATAGAAACATTGAAAATTTGAAAATATTGAGGTCGCAGCTACAGGTATTGTTGCAGGTTTTGATGTCTTAGACTTACTTACTAGGTTTTACTACAGTACTTCTCAGAAATAACTTGAAATGTTTCAAAAACTAAATAAAAGATACTTTTGTATATTTTGAACACGGCAAAATAAGGCAGGCTAAAGCAGGTAGCAGTGTCATCCAATCCAGTTATGGTCAAAATATTCAACAGAACATTTCTTACCACCTAACATGTTTCTGCTTTTGTTTTGTAAAATTTTTTATTATTATATGCTAGTTCTATTAATGGCAATTGCCATTGTTATCTCAACTGGACCATGTTAGATTATGCCAGGTGATCATCCGTCTCTCCGTCAACGTTTGCTTTAAAATGCTACTCCTCATTAACCACTTAGCGGATTTCAACCTAATTTGGCAGGAAGAGCCCCCTAGGGAGGTAGGCTTCCGAACTTGTATACAGAATTTTGATTGGCCAATTTTCTCGGCGGCCATCTTGGATTTCAGAAAATTTTGGGAAATAAGATAAAAGCCTACACTTCATTAACTACTTGGCCAATTTCAAGGAAACTTGGCTGGAAGGACCCTAGCCTGGTATGCTTCAGAACTTGTGTACAGAAATTTGATTGGTCAATTTTCTCGGTGGCCATCTTGAATTTTCCGAAAAACGGCTGAAAATCATTTAAAATGCTGCTCTTCATTAATTGCTTTGGCGATTTCAACCAGATTTTGTGTAAAGAATACTAGGCCTAGGCTAATAGATTTCCGAACTCATATACAGAATCTTGATTGGTCAATTTTTTCGGCGGCCATGTTGGACTTTCTGGAAATTTCTGCAAATCAGTTAAAGGCTTACTCATTAACCACTGGCCTGATTTCAATCAAACTCAGTGGGAAGGACCATAGATTAGTATGCTTCAGAAATTGTATACTCCTCATTAACTTCTTGGGCAATTTCAGCCAGACTTGGCTGGAAGTATACTAGGGTTGGAGGTTTCAGAACTTGTATGCAGATTTTGCATTTGAAGATTTTCCACCACATATTGCCCCCTTCGTGTCCACTAGAATGACTGCCACGATAAACCAATCAGTAATTCCTGGGGTAAATTTTCAAAGATAATCTTGGTCTGCAAATGGACATTCTCTATTAAGAAGTGATAATATCTGGAACATGAGGGTTAAAGGGTAAACTACTCTAAACAGTAAGATTCTTGGATTTTTTTGGCTATGAATTCAATACAGGCACGTGCGACTGCCACTGAAATAAACCTAGGATTCAGAGTGTTAAGGTGGTCTTTGCAATTAATAGAAAGGTCCATTTCTAGCTGTGCCTCTCCCGTTTCTAGCTAAGCTTCGCCCATGTTTTGCGTATGTTGGGATCAATTTATATGTTTTGAACCCCAGAATCCCATTTAAAGGTAACTATACAGGTAAACGGTTGAATATTTTAAAACTAATTTGACTAGGTGAAAAGCAGCAACAGCGCCAAGTCATATTAGCTTCAAATTTTTCAACAGAATATTTATTAAATAGTAAATCCATCAGACATACAATTCATACACCTGACTGACAATTCCAGCCTTATGGCTGAGTATTGTCAGTCACTTATTATTGTAACGTCAGCCTAGGCTTGCACGATATTGTCCTAGGAGGTATTGCGATATATCGTGATGAGAAAATCGTGATATTTCGATATATCGTATAGCTTATTTTATGGCATGAATTCATGGGGTGAATTGGTCTTGGGTTGAGCTGGACTGCACGGTTTGGCTCATGTAGACATGTCGTCTTCGCTATGAGTTTTCGTATCAGTTTTAACCGAATATGACTTCTAATTGGTAAATTTCAACAAAAACATTAAATGCAGTTGCCAAGATGCTTAAAGAACGATTGTTAATAACACGAAAATAGGAAATTTCCCGGTGAAAATCTTTGACGCTTTACACCTTGGCTTAATGTATACCTTGTCTATCATTGCGGGAGTGAAATTATTACATTGGACAGACAACCCAAATATTGCGTACTCTGTTATAACCATAGTTTATTAGATCAAAATTAACATAAAAATTTGACATCTCATATCGTCTTTGTGAAAATTTACAAATCACATGATATTAGATCCATAGATACATTGTATCTAAGGTTTAGATCGGATTCGCATTTACCGAGTACCCGTTTACTAATAATAATTAGCCTTCAGAAACATCTCGGATAGTTCACCTTGCAGGCTAAACCGTGTATACCGTCTCATTTAGCTATTACATTTGTGAACCTATCGCCTCCAAAAGCAAGAGCGAGCAAAATCACGTGATTTATATATTTTACTAATAATAGCTAGCCTTCAGAACATCTTGGATAGTTCACCTTGCTGGCTAAAGCGTGTATACCGTCTCATTTAGCTATCGGATTTGTGAACGCACCACCTCTCCTCACCTCCAAAAACAGGAGAGCAAGCAATATCATGTGATTTATATATTTTCATTTATTGTCAAATTTAGGATTAATTTAGATTTTATAAACCATGCTTATTAAGAGATACAATATTTATACCGTCCCAGGTAATAATTTCACTCACGCGATCATGGTTTTTACCTATACAGTACGCCGGCAAGAAATTGTACCGGTAAATTGCGTTCAATTTTCGTATTATTAGTCCATCTTATAAAACAATTTTAAAGAATGTACTTCAACTTTTTCTTGACCTCTTCCTTATATAAAGCCCACCCCTCTCGCAAAGATGTTGGTTCAGAAATAAATTGAACAGCTTGCGGTAATAGAAGGCTACGCTACAAATACATGACAAATAGGCAGAATATGGCGTGACAGTGAAATTTTTGCGATATTTCAATTTTTTCAAAATCATATCGTAAAAGATCGTGGCTGAAAATAAAATCGCGATTTTCGATAATATCGGACAATCGTGCAAGCCTACGTCAGCCTACATGTGATGTCATTTATTATGATGCCATATACTTAATCCTTACCTGATGTCAATATTTTATCTTTTACCATGTAAATAACAAAGAATCTGGTGTACAGTTTCCAACAATTTTAGTAGACGATGTTGCTGTCTTCGACAGCACCATCTTCCACAAAATTTGTTGAAAAATGTACACCAGTTCATCTTTTAATTTAATTTGAAAATTTAAAAATCTGACATCAGTGTGGTACTGGTTAAGTGACAGATCAGATTCATCCATTAATTGTGGATTTGGCTAATGTTGTTTGCTTTTAACCCTTTATCCCTCATATCAGCCAAAAATGGCTTCTGTAGTGGTCTCGAGAAATGTCCATTTGCAGACCAAGACAAGACTTTTTTTGAAAATTTACCACTACATCATTCCAGTGGTAAATTTTCAAAAATACTCTCTTGGTCTGCAAATGGACATTTTCTATGAAAAAATTGAAATTTTTAAAAACAAATTCAAGGGTTGAAGGGTTAATCAGATCTGAATTTTACCACATGTAGCATCCATATTCAATATTATTGTGATTATGTTCACGGCCTACATGTTGTTTGCTTATTACATTGCAGGTATTTCACACAATATTGATGAACTTGATCCTGAATCTGAGGAAGATTTCACACAATTACGGGAAGCTATACGAGATAAAGTCACATTATATAAGGTATTGATGACACTAGTGCCAGCTGGTGCAATTTCTAATGATTTGGTCATAGGTTATAGAACTTACATTCAGAATTTTGATTCGTAAGTATTTTGGGTAAAAAACTTAGATTTTTATAAAAAATCTACCGGAAATTGTCAAATTGGTTCTTCGCCGTACCATTTTGACCGATTTCAACAAAATTGGGCTGAATGACTCCTATTGCCATAGGCTCTAGAACTTTAATTCAGAATTTTGTTGCGTAAATATTTTGAGTGAAAATCCTAGATTTTATTAAAAATTTACCGGACATTGTCCAATTGCTTCTTCTCCTTACCCGTTTGACCGATTTCAATCAAATGTGGCTAAAAGGATCCTATGGTCATAGGTTATAGAAATTGCATTCAGAATTTTGATTCGTACATATTTTGGGTGAAAATCCTAGATTTTATGTCAAATTTACCGGAAATTGTCAAATCTCTACTTCCTACCATTTTGACAGATTTCAACCAAATTGTACTGAAAGGATTCTATTGTGATAGGCTCTAGTACTTATATTCAGAATTTTGATTCATGAATTTTTTGCGTGAAAATCTTAGATTTTATGAAAAATTTGCCAGAAATTGTCAAAACACTGCTGCTTAGTTGCTTGACATATTTCAAGGTAGACTAGAATTTCTATCCAGAATTTTTGATTGGTAAATTTTTTTTAAGTGACCATTTTGGATTTTCTGAAAATTATCCATCATATTTATTTAAATGCAAATGGTTCAAATGCTAATGATCGAGGTGAGCGCCACAGGCCCTTGGGCCTCTTGTTTAAATTGTAAAATTGAATTAGAGACACAAGTCACTAATTCAACTAAGCAATTAAAAAAGGTTTAATAATTCGCATGGAAACAAATCATATGTTAAGATTTATTTCTCTTCATTATTAGCTCACCTGGCTTGAAAGGCCAAGTGAACTTATGCCGTGGCGATCGGCCGTCCGTCCGTTGTCCATCAACTTTTGCTTTAAAACACTACTCCTTAACCAATAGCCGAATCTTAACTAAATTTTGGTCAAAGGATGCTATTGTGCTCGGATCCGGAACTTCCATTTGGTATTTTGATTCATAAATTTTTTGGGTCAAAATCTTAGGTTTTATTAAAAATTTACCGGAAATTGTTAAATTTCTTCCCTTACCCTTTTGACAGATTTCAATCAAATTTGGCTGAAAGGATCCTATGGTCATAGATTATAGGAGTTCCATTCAGAATTTTGATTCGTAAATAGTTTGAGTGAAAAACTTAGATTTTATTAAAAATTTACCGGAAATTGTCAAATTGTTTCGTCTCCTTAGAACTTTGACCGAATTGGGCTGAAAGAATCCTATAGTCATAGGCTCTAGGACCCCCATTCAGAATTTTGTTGCATAAATATTTTGAGTGAAAATCTTATATTTTATGAAAAATCTACTGGAAATAGTCAAAATGCTACTCCTTAGCTGCTTGACATATTTCAGCCAAATTTGGCTAGATACATTCTATGGTGGAAGGCTCTAGAACTTCTTTTCAGAATTTTGATTGATCAATTTTATGGGTGAAAATTTGAGATTTTGTGAAAAATCTACTGGAAATGGTCAAAATGCTACTCTTAGCTGCTTGACATATTTCAACCAAATTTGACTAGATGCATTCTATGGTGGTGGGTCAGATCTAAAAGGTGTCAACCTCGGGGTTAAAAACCAATGTTTGATTTTGATCAATTTAATTTATTTCACGCTCAAGGGTAATAATCTAACTTTAAAAATCTGTAAAATAAATAAATTTCAGTCTTCGTTAGGGCATTATGCTTAATTATAACTGACACACTAATTGTTTAGCGTTAGGAACGGAATATAGCATTTTATGCCTCCTTCACTTTAATACACTGGATATCTGCGGATTTTTCTTTTGAAAACATTTCTATGCCAGGACTCTACTCATCCTTAGTTGCTTGTCATATTTCAAACAAATTTCACTAGATGGATTCTATGGTGGTAGGCTCTAGAAAATTTATTCAGAATTTTGAATTAGAAATATTTGGGTGAAAATCTGAGATTTTATGAAAATTTACCAGAAATTGTCAATTCGTCGCTTGACATATTTCAACCAAATTTGGCTAGAATGACCCTATCATGGTAGACTCTAGAACATATTCAGAATTTTATTTGGTAATTTTTTTAGGTGGCCATCTTGGATTTTCTGGAAATGATCCATCATATCTATTTAAATGCAAATGGGTCAAATGCTAATGGTCCAGGTGAGCGCCACAGGCCCTTGGGCCTCTTATATTGAGGTGGGCCTCTTATATTGAGGTGCACAAATTAAGCCTCTAAAAATTTACAATTTAAACAATTTTTTCACGAATTCTGCTGTGAATATGTACTTTTAAGAAAATCTAAATTATCCTGATGCAAATAAAAGCACCAGGAATCGTATCAGATACGTGTATATTGTATATACAAGTAGTCGTAACATTATGGTATATTGGCATTGACGGTGAAGTTGTAAACTAATAACAGGAAAGTGTTACCATACACTAGAAGGATTCCATAACATTGGGTTTGATAAACAAATCTTGTTGTTCTTGTACAATGTGTACATATCACTTTTTTCTTAATAATAAATCTTGTGAATCTCATTGCAGAAATCAAATCACTACTCAAAATTTTTGGAGAAATTGATCACAGATTTGGTGCTGACATGTAAGTACACATTGACAATACAGCTTATAGCATGGTTAGAACTTAACTTTCTTAATCCTTAACCCTTACAACTCTAATGTCAAAGTTTTTAATTTTCGAATTACGTTAAAAGACAAACTGGTGTTCATTTTTCATCAAAGTTGGTGGACGATGTTGCTGTCCTATACAGCAACATCGTCCACCAAAATTGTTTTAAAATGTACACCAGTTTCTTTGCTATCGACACGGAAAAAGATAACATGATATTGACACCAGAGTAGTAAGGGTTAAATGTTTACAAGGAAATTAAAATTTTCTTATAGAAAATGTCCATTTGCAGACCAAGAGAAGATTAGAATTGAAAATGTATCACGAGAATGACTTGCTCGGTTATTGAGCCAGTCATTGCAGTGATAAATTTTCAAAACTAATCTCTTGGTGTGTAAATGGACATTTCTCAGGACTGCTGCAAAAGCCATTTTTGGCCGGTTTAAGAGTTAAATGGTTAATGTTGATCTGGATATTGATGAGTACATCAATCATGAAATTCAAAGATTGTTGTCTTTTTTTGTTTGACACTGTTTTCATCCATGCTCTGCTACATCTAAAGCTATTCAAATGTTCTGATTGCATAATATACTATTGTTATGTTAATTAATCCACTAGTTATCACTTAGCAGGATTGATCAAGAAAATAAAATTATTTAAAATTTTAGCCAATGTCCATTTGCAGGCCAAGAGAAGACTATCATAGGAAATTTATGACCGAAATGACCGGCTCGTTTATCGAGTGTGTCATTTCATTGATAACTTATCTAAAATGGACGGCAAGTGGACATTCTCTCAAGACATCGCAGAAGCATTTTCTGTTCGACATCATTAAAATGAATGGGTTAACTAGGGCTGCGCGGTTTGGCTTACAGCCATATCGGTTTCGATATGACTTCATATCGGTTTTAACCGAATATCGGTTTTATGGACATGAATGTATTTTCATGCCCTGATACATTCATAACGTTTTACGCCTTTAAAGCTTAATATACCTTATAATATCCATCATTGCAGGAGTGAACTTGTTAATTAGACTGCCTAAATATTATGCACAGTTAAATAAACATCGTTTATTTTGTCAAAATTAATCATAAATCGGCAAAACAGGTTGCGCGAAAGATGTAAATCACGTGATTGTAATTAATTATTATGTAATTATCTCCCTTTCTTCTTTCATTTCCAATTCTGCCCGAGGACGAAATCATGCCTTGAAGAAAATATTAACTGTAATATTGCGAACGCGAATTTCATAAGTTAATATGATATTGTGTATAAAAGATAACGTTTTAAAAACGGTTTGAGTAATAATTTTATTTAAAATTATATCCTAATCAGCAAAATGTATTCAGCATTATATTTATTGGCGAGATTTTGATGCATTCGGGCAATTTAGTTTTGGGACGACTTTGCATTATGTTAATTAGCCGCTGACGTAAATAAAATGGATGCCGTGGTTTAGAAATGTTTTCCCCGATACAAATTTCAATGACAAATTCCCGCGTTAGTATTGTGTTTTATATTGCAAATTTATCTGAGACTACCAGAGAAAAGACGAGTGGATATTTATTTAATTAATTCGCTGCTTGATTTCTCTCGGCGTACAGCGAGTTACATGGAGTTACACAATATGCGCAATTGGGGCCACGTTTAATTATTAGTTGCCCCGAATGTAGTTTAATGGAAAGTATGGCCATTATTATTCATTACGCTTTTCATGCTCGTTAGTATCTTTTATTTTTAACAATCCTGATACAAAAAACTGAAAATATGTTCATATTCGGTTTTTCGATATTTATATTTTATAATCGGTTATGAAACCGTCAATGCGGGATATCGGTTTTAAATATGGTATCGGTATATCGTGCAGCACTAGGGTTAACACAGGTTAAGTTTTGACAATCTGTTTCAAAACAACCGCATCACCTGGTTTGATGATGTAAGCAGTAAATCTTTTGTGAATGTTGTCTTCATTAATCTGGGGACACAATCATCCAGACGGATGATGTTCACTACTACAGCTCAAAGACAAGTTAATACACTTCCAGAACAAACACACAAACATGTTAGTAGAATTTTGAAGGCATGGTTAGAAATGTTCTGTTCAATATGTTGGATGTAATTTGATTGGGTTTACAATTCAATTAAATCCAAACTATTTAAAAAATCTGTTGTATTATGTTTAGGTGTGTATGGTACGCTTGTTTGTGTTTCAGGTGATATGGAGGAGATGAGACAGATTGGTTCTCTTCTAACAAATTTATTCCATGAGAAAAAACGACAATTACAAGTAAATAGTAGCCCCTTAATTATCATGTCAGCCAAAACATATCTGTCGTCATCTTTAGAAAAGTCCATTTGCAGATCAAGAGACAAATTTTTAAAATTTACCAATGGAATGATTGGCTCGATAACGAGCCAGTCATTTGAGTGGTCCATGTATATATTCAAAAATAATGTTCTTTTACTCTGTAAGTGAACAGTCTGTGGGAGTAAACTAGAATTTTCGTGACCAAATTTGAGCATTAAAGTGTTAGCCTTTGTACGTGTTTGCGGTGATATAGTGAATGTATGATTAAGATGTTCATGAATGTTTTATTGTCTTTATTTTCCATTTTACGGTGATGCCAGAATATATGTAAATTTCTGCATGAAAAACAAACTACAAATGTATGTCCTGAGTGAATGTAATTTTCCACACTAACAGAAGACAATTTTTGAGAACTTAACCACTGAATTGATGCTCGGTTATTGAGCCAGCCATTACAGTGCTATATTGTTAAAGGTCATCTTCTGTTTACCTTCAAATAGACATTCCTGAAGACCACTATGGTAGCAACAGTTCCAAGTCATATTAGTTTCAAAATATGCAACAATGTTTATTAAGTTGTAAATTAGTCAGACATACAATTCATACACTCACAAATTTACATTTTAATAAATATTCTGTTAAATATTTTGATAGGCAGCAACAGCTCCAGTCAAATGAGTTTCAAAATAACAGCTTACCTGTATAGTTACCTTGAAATTTAGATTCTTGGAATTCAGGTTTCAAATTTTCAATTCGATTCCAACACGCGTAAGAATTGACCATTCCAGTTTATCCATCAATCATATGACATCATAATCAACTACATGTTTTGTACGTGAAGTGTAGGATGACATCATAATCAATTACAGCATGAATGACTATTTGAGTCACAGAGTTCAGGCATTGATCGATCCCTACATGAGCTAGTGATGGGGGGGGGGGCATGTCTAAAATTGGAAAGGGCCATTGGACGGCGCTTAGCTGAGCCCTCTATTATATTCTGTGTCATAAATATGCATCGTATCATCATTCCATCAACAATGCACAAGCATCATTTATCACACTGCTTTGTTCTCAGGAGGAAGAAAAGAAGAAAAAGAAAAAAGGAAAAGCAAGAATTATGAAAGTACGAGACGATGTATCTGATATAGTTGGTGAATCAAATAGCCATGGTTACGAAGACGGCGATGATTTTATATAATAACGTGATCCTTGTGGATCACTCACTAACCAATTGAAAAAGCCTTATTATTTTGTTTACTGTCTTTGTTTGACAGTCAAGGACACTTTCGCGAATAACATTCTACGTCCTGTCAGACATACCTTGAATTTCTCTCCAAATTGTAATTTATTCTAATTATATTAATAATAGTAATTATTATTAATAATTGTATATACGTATATAGTTATTATTACAATGTTATGCAGGCAAATTTGTTATTTGCGAGGAAGCTTATTTTTCTTCTTGAATTTTCATATAAAATTTATAAAAAGAAATCTGTTTGAGTAGAATGCCACAGATATATTGGTATGCTAGTTGTTTTCAAGGTTGCATAGCATTATGATCAATTATTTTCTTAACCATTTTAAAACATGCAAGCATCTTGGAGATTGCTCATTTGCAGGCTATGAGAAGACTAGTTTTGAAAATTTATTACTGAAATGTGTGGAGCCAGTCAGTCCAGTGAACAATTTTCCAAATTACTTGTAATCTGTTGGTCCGCAAATGGACATTTTCAATTAAAAATTGAAATTTACCTGATCAGATTTGAAGGTGAAAGGCCAAAATTGGTTAAGAAAATAAAAATGCTGTATACTAGTAACTACAGGTATATTCAGTCCATTTGCAGGTGACGAGAAGTTAGTTTTCTAAAATACTTTTTTGGCCTGCAAATTGACATTTCTCAGGAGGCATTTTTTCCCTTTTTGACAAATAAAAACAGACTACAAATTTCCATTTTGTGTGCTCTAGCATTTGTCATCGTGTGGAGTTAAATGGCAATTTATCTACAGCCATATGATATTTATCCTTGCATGAATGTCTGTCTGTGTGTCATTGTAACCCAATGTTCTACTGGAGGGATCATTGATAAATAGATGCAAACGTAAGTCTTATTACAAAGGGCTATAGCAACAAGCAAAACTAGCGTTACACAAGATTCCACAGGCGCTAAATCAGAAAGCCAAAAACATACACAACATGCACTTAATTCAGATTTATGCTGGAACCGACATCTTAAAGTCTATATGTCAACACAATTTTAAGTCATTTGATAAAACTGAAATACAATCAACATCCTACTCACATGGACAAAAAAAATAGTGAGGAATCAAAATTTGAAAATGCACAAAATAGGAATTCTGATTTCACATTTTTCAAACCCTGCAATCTTTGAGCCACCTATATCTATGTCACTATCGTCACGGTTACATGTAACATTGCCTTGCATAAGACCCAATAGAAAACAAACTGATTTACCAGAAATTGCTCTTCGAAGAGTTGTTTCCCATATCCGGCAGATTTCGCCGATTTTCTTTGAAATTAGGGTGGAAGGGTAATAAAATTGACATCGATTGAAACAATAAATTAGCGTGATTGCGTCCCATACAGACCTGTCATCAATTTTCTATTTTAAATTTGATCATGTTGGTGGCCAGTTGGTAGATATTAAGCAAAAGCTATTTTTGTCATTACCTGTAACTGATACCCTCTCAGGTGAATCAATCAGTGTGTGTTTTTGCTGAAATAATGATGTATATGTGATCTGTTTATGTGAAGGTATACGAGTCAAGTCATCAACACTAACCCTTAACCCACGAAGATATTTTTAAAAATTTCAAATTTCTCAAAGAAAATGTCCAAGAGCAGACTATTTTTGAAAATTTACATCTGAATGACTGGCTTGATTATCGACAGTACCAAGTCAAATTGGTTTCAAAATATTCAAGAGCTTACCTGCATAGTTTACTGGAAATTGATTGTCAGGGAGCTTAGAGATCAATCGATCCCAACATGAGCATGGTGTGGGTGGAGGTTAGATAGAGATGGGCGGGACATAACTAAAACCTGGAACGCTCCATTACCCACCTTCTGTATAAATAAACCACTTATTGGACAACATAAAGTTATGTAGCCCTTTAAATTAATGGTCAAATTTGGTCAAGAAAATGTACATTTCTTCATAGGAAGCGTCCATTTGCAGACCAAGCAAGTTTGATTTTTGGAGCATTTACCACTGTAAACACTGGCTCAGATATTTTCTAAAATAGTGACTTGACCTGCACACGGACATTCCTCAAAACCAGTCCAGAATCCATGTGTGGCTGGTTTGATCATGAAAGCCTTAATGTAGCTTATAATGGACCTTTCTGGTTTTAGCTATGCCCCGCCCATCTCTAGCTAAGCTCCACCCACACCTCGGACGTGTTAGGATCAATCGATCTCTGAACATTGACTATCAATTTCCAAGAAATTACAAGGTACGCTGTTGAATATTTTGAACTAATTTGACTGGGTGCTGTTGCTGCCTAAGATTTGACGACGGTCTACATGGAACCCATTGTGACGAAATGATTGTGACGTCAGTACATGCACTGAGCTGATTATGACGTCATACGAGGTCAGATGATTGATGGATACTCTGGAAAGGTGAACTGTGTGTCCAAGATAGGACAGTCGAATGCCACATGTTTCAAGGGAGATTACTCTTGTTTGCAATTTATAGAGCCACTTATAAATAAGATGGGAACATTGTTTTTAGCACGTTTTCTCTAATATGCCCATCAAGAGTGTAGTCAGGCAGCTGCTATGTTACTAGTAGAGATGGCTCAACAATGCCTCACCCTGTCGCTGGATAACTATCTTTTATGGGCACGATTCATCCACTTTGCTACAGATGTTCAGTAACAGATTCATGTTTTTAACACTCAAGTCGGTCAAAAATGTCTGGATAAATGTCCATTTGTAGACCAAGGGAAGACCAAGTATGAAAGTTTACCGCTGGAATGACTGGCTCGATAACCGAGTAAAATTTCAGAAATAGCCTTCCCTTGGCCTGCAAATGGATATTCTATGAGGAAATACAAATTTTCCTGAACAAATTTGAGAGGTAGTGTTTTTAAAGCCATATATTTGCTAGTCCATGTCTCGCATGCTCACATTTCTCCATGACCTTAACCTTTGAAGCCATAATCAGGATTATTCTGGAACCCAAATGGCAACATCTTAACATGCGCTAGTAACACAATTCCGGTCATATTGGCCCCATATTGATCCAGTATGCTTCCATTAAGGTGTGTTATCAGTGTAGTATAATGACTATCCCTCTAGTAGAATGTGAGTTATATTTCCTCATACATGTATCCAGACGCACAGACAGACATTATTAGACACAACTAATTTTGGGCTTTGAGGTAGAGAAAATGTTTACTTGGCAGGTAATTATCTACCAGACTGCAAAATTCCCATATACAACTATTTATCGCAGTAAGTCATACGTATATTCATAATGGAGGAAGGCAGTTTATCGTTCGATCATATGATGTCATAATTACCTATGTCACGGATAGGTCGGCGTCATAATTAATCATGTCATGATGACACAAGTAAGTCCATCATAAATGCTTAATGCTCTGTCAAGTTGTACGAATTGTATGTGTTTACTATTTAATAAGCATTCTGTTGAATATTTTGAAATAAAGCAACAACACCCAGTCAAATTAGTTTCAAAATATTCAAGTTTACTTGTATAGTTTTCTGCAAATTGAGATTCAGGGAGTGCAGTAATTGATCGGGTCCCAACACGGACAAATTGTAGATGGAGCTAAAACTGGATTCCTCCATTATTAATGACACAATGAAAAATTAACTAATGTTTCTGTGCAATACCTTAAGGTGCCTACAGTGCAACTCATAAATAAGTTCAAAGGTTTCCAAAACAAAAAGAGAAACATGTTAGTTAGTACAATTTTGAACACAGTGGACCTGTCCTCCGTATCTATCTACCATATGATGTCATAATCAACTACATGACTTGTAGACATGATGATGTAGATAAGTACGTCACGAACGCTTAGTTTAAGATGAACTATGCCGAATTGTATGGCTTTACTATTTAATAAATATCCTGTTGAATAGCTTGAAACTAGTTGCAAAATCTTCAACAACTTAGCTGTATAGTTTTCAAGAAATTAATAGTCATGGTATTCAGGGATCGATCAGTCCCAATACGGCGAAGTGTGGGTGGAGCTTTTCTAGTGATGGGCGGCACAAAGCTAAAACTGGAAAGGTCCATTTAGGAAATGTGTTGAATATTTCGTACATAATTTGATTGGAAGCCAATTCAATTATGTTCTAAATATTCAACAGTATGTTTTATTTTGTTTTGGAAACATGTTAAGTTGTACCTGAGCTTTACTGTATAAGAAATAGTATTATATTAAATATATTATCATCGACATTCACAGGTAGTTTGATTGCTCTGCATTTCTGTGAATATTATATTGTTAAAACTGCCTTGAAAACCTTGCGTTTGAAAATGGCCTCTACAGCGGTCGTGAGGTATTGCTGTGTTTAGACCCGCGCATCATCCACAGTCTTCGTTAACCCTTTCTGTCATCTGTTTTGATGGCCTACGAAAATGGGTTATTTTTGTCCGACAAGATGTCAAAAAGCATCCATATGACATAAAATGGGATGGAATAGGGGCTTTGCAACATTGCCATATAATGCAAAAGCATAATTTCATCAAACCTAAGTTATTTAGTGAAATATTTACACTTTTATATGCATTTATTCATGGCAAACTATCGGTGTCCGCCATTTTGAAATTTACGCAAATATTGCACTAACCATATGAGCCGAGCTTGGGTGCTCGGTTGACTAGTTAGTTAACTATTTGGAGTTCGACTCGGAATCTAGTTAGCTATAGCTAACTGTGGTTAGGAGTCGAACTTGACCAAGGTTAATACAAGTCAGTTGTAATTGACCAAAATGTGATTCACTCGCTTGAATGGCCATTCCCAACCCCTTGAGAGAGGTGGTGCTAATTAACAGGTTTTACTGAACAGTTTAACATTCACAGTACAATGTAGTAGTAATTGATAAATCCAGTCTATCAATCAATCAAATGACGTCATAATCAACTACGTCGCATGCAGGCTGATGTCATAATCAATGACATCGCCCATCTTAAACGCTTAATAGTCCGTCAAGTTGTACGAATTGTATGTCTACTATTTAATAAACATCTATTGAATATGTTGAGACTAAATTGACTGGGTCGTGTTGCAACTTCACCCAGTCAAATTAGTTTCAAAATATTCTAAAGCTTACGTCTATAGTTTTCAGGTAATTTTGATTCAGGGAGTGCATGGATCGGTCGATCACAACACGGGCAAAGCATGGGTGTAGCTTAGCTATAGATGTGCGGAGCATAGCTTAAACTGTATTCATCCATTCATAGCTTTCTTGCCTAATATAATGTAGTACTTATATGTTAAGTGTCGTTGCTGCAAGTCACCAGACAATAATTTTAAATAGGAAAAACTTAACTAGCAGAATATTTTGAAAACAATTTCAGTCATATAAGTAGCTTACCTGTATTATTGATATGAAATTGAAGTACTAGTGACTTGGTGTTAGGGAAAGGGTACATGATGCTTTGGCCATCAACAGCTGCTGGACAAATTATTTTCAAAATTTTTAATATGATATTTCTCGCATCATGAAGAATTTGTCATATCTTGTATCTAATACTGAAATGGCTAAAAGGGACGCCGGCAGCAACAGTACCCAGACAAATCAGTTTCAAAATATTCAACAGCTTACCTGTATAGTTTTCTGAGATTCACTGGAGTGCAGGGATCGATCGAGCTCAACACTGGCAAAGCGTGGGTGGAGCTTAGCTAAAGATGGGCAGGGCATAGCTAAAACTGGATTCACCCATTATGATGATTAACCCTTTAACCCAACGTCTCAATTTCAAGACAACTATGCAGGTAATCTATTGAAGAATTTGAAACTAACTTGGCTGGAACCTGTTGCTGCCATAGACATCAACAGCGCCCCGTCAAATTAGTGTCAAAATGTTCAACTAAAAAGTCCTTGTGTCATAAATAATTTGTTGGTTTTGATTTGTGAGGGTTAAGGTTTAAGACCAAGGATATCAGTTGTTTTCAAATGCAATCTTCAATCATCATTGTCATGATGGACAGGCATGCAGTTCTCAGTCAGATCTCAACCAATGTCATTCCCACTTCAGCTGTCTTGATGCGTACATTCATTGTTGCATGTATGTATGTATGTATGTATGTATGTATGTATGTATGTAAATTTCTATAGCGCCGATTCCGGACTAAACCACTCAAAGGCGCTTTACAAAATTAAAAAATATGCTCTTGTGAAAAGGTGAGTTTTTAACATAGATTTAAATGGCACAATTTTGACTGTCAGATGGTAGATTGTTCCAAAATGTTGGTCCTGCTCTCGAGAAGGCGCGTTCACCGATGGTTAAATTCGAACGTGGTACGACACATAGTAATTGTGAATTTGATCGAAGGGACCTTGCTGATGTTCTTCGTACGATCAGTGAATTTAGGTAAGGTGGTGCAAGATCATGAAGGCATTTGAACACTAAGAGTCCGACCTTATAGCTGATCCGTTCTCTAACTGGCAGCCAGTGTAGTTCGTGGAGAACAGGCGTGATGTGTTCATGCATTCTCGTGCGGGTGATCAACCGAGCTGCTGTGTTCTGGGCTCTGCAGACGCTCCAACTGGGCTGATGTTATGCCAGTCAGTAATGCATTGCCATAGTCCAACCGGGATGTTATGGTGGTATGAACAAGTGTTTTAACTGCGTCGGTGTCAAGCAGATTTCGAATTTGGCTGATGTTTCTCATATTGACGAAGATGGAACGAGAGACAGATGTCACATGTGACTGATAACTCCACATATTATATACTATTATTTAGCCATCATACTAGGTCTGTGAAATCTGGTAAGATACAGAATAGATCAGAAATAATTTAACATGTTTCCAAAACAAACTAAAATGTACTGTTGAATATTTTGAACGTAATTGGATTTGAAGACATTGCTGCCTAAGGCAGCAATGTCTCCCAATCCAATTGCATTCAGCATATTCAACAGAACATTTCTTACATCGTGTTACTAACTACATGTAACATGTTTTTGTTTAGGAAAAATGTTAACTTATTTATGAGCTGTACGTTATGAAATAACTACTATAATAATAATAATAATAATAACCAGTACCGTCTTTCTGCCATTGTTACTGTTAAATATTCTGATTATTACTGTGAGCAGATGTTGATGATTCGACAGAAGTCAAAATAAAGTTAAAAAGTTAACCTTCATCCATTGTTAAATTTTCCTTTAAACAACCTCTCAAGAGCCATTGGGCCGATTTCAACCAAATTTGTCCGAATGCATCATTGCGTCATTGTGATTGGTCGATTTGTGCAGCAACCATCTTGGATTTTGTACTAGTTTTTAAAATGTTTAAACGCTTGGGCAATTGATTTGAAACTCAAGAAACTTCATCTAGACAAAGTGCTGAAATAAATTTGATCGAGAGAATGTAATTGGTTCATTTGTCTGGCAGCCATCTTGGATGATGTAGGTTTCGCAAAAATGACTTAGAACCCCTCCACTTTCCGGGAACCGCTGGATGGATTGGAAGGGACCAACATACCCATCTGAAATCAGTCTATTTTGCTAAATTATTATCTAAATATGTATTCTCTTAGCCAGTACATTAACATATTTTGGGATTAATGTATCAATTACACCTTCAGAGTTGAAGCAGGCGAACATAACGCTGATTTTCAAAAACGGTGACAGAACAGTATCATCAAACTATAGACCTGTCTCACTAACATCGCTGACATGCAAATTACTTGAGTGCATTATCGTGAGCCAAATGATGCAGCACCTAGACAGAAACAACATCCTACATTCAAATCAACATGACTTCCGTTCGAAAAGATCATGCGAATCACAACTCATTCTGACAGCACAAGACCTCTGACAATTTTTGAACAAACGTAAACAGACTGATGTAGCCATTCTAGACTTTGCAAAAGCATTCGACAAAGTACCACACAACACCTACTGTTGAAACTCCATCACTGTGGAATGCAAGGAGAAATATTAAGCTGGATAGTCTTCTCAGCAATAGACAGCAGAGAGTCCGTCTCTGTGGGATGTTATCCAATGGACCATTAAATTTTCATACGCCTGGGCAAAGCGGGGTCGTATTATGTGATGGCGGTCGCCATCCGTGCGGCCGTCCCTCTGATTCTTGTCCGGAGCAGATCTCGAAGAGTTTTGAACCTACAGTTACAATTTTTTTCCAGCAGATATATTACCTATAGACGAAGTGTCATGATTTTGATTCGGCAAAATCCTCCCATATTCGGTAGAGTTATCTCCCTTGAAAGCTTAAAATTCATCAAAATTTTCTTGTCCGGGACAGATCTCGAAGAGTTTTGAACCTACACTCACAATTTTTTTCCCAGAGGATGTGTTATGTATTGGCGAAGTGTCATGATTAAGGTTCGGCAAGATCTTCCCATATTCGCCAGAGTTATATCTCCCTTGAAAGATTAAAATTTGCCAAAATTGTCTTGTCCAGGCCAAATCTCGAAGAGTTTTGAACCCGCACTCACAAATTTTTTTTTAAAAAGATGTATGTATGACCGAAGTGTCATGATTTTGTTTTGGTATGACCCGCCCATATTCGCGGGAGTCATGATTTCTTTTCGGCAAAATCCTCGTATATTCGCGGGAGTTATCTCCCTTGAATGATTAAAATTCGTCCAAATTTTCTTTTCCTGGCCGGATCTCGAAGAGTTGAACCTACACTCGCAATTTTTTTCCGGCACGTGTTAGGTATAGACGAAGTCTCATGATTTCCTTTCGACAAAATCCTCGCATATTCGTGAGAGTTATCTTCCTTGAAAGAGTAAAATTCAAAATTTTCTTGTCCGGGCCAGATCTTGAAGACTTGAACCTATACATGTACAATTTTTTCCCCGACAGATGTGTTAGGTATGGACGAAGTGTCATGATTTCCTTTCTGCAAAATCCCCCATAATTGCCAGAGTTATCTCCCTTGAAATACAAAATTTGTCAAAGTTTTCTTGTTTTCGTTGTTTCATTGCCATGGAAGCAAACAAGTGTACAATTATGGTGGAGGGCATATTAACCTCTTATCTCAAACTTGTACACCTGCTCCCAAAATATATTTATAAGTCCGCGCTAAGGGTGGACATCATATGATAGCACTCCCCATCTGACCATTTCTGGTTCTCTAATGATATCTCCTTTGAAACAAATAAAATTCATTAGAAATATTGTTTCCGCTGGAAAATTTGGTATAAAGATAAACGTGTTTCAAGATGTGATCAGTTGTATTGGTGTTTCCGTGAAATATATTCGCATACACCAACTGGTGTTATCTCCTTTACAAAGCTTAAGATTCAAACAGACTAATTATTCACATTTATCATTCCTCAAACAAGTATGTTTGCGGGCGTATGTTGAGTTTCACTAAAACTCTTGTTAGCTATACCCTGCCCATCACTAGCTAAGCTCCACCCACACCTCGCCATGTTGTGATTGATCGATCCCCGAATGCCCTAGCTATCAATTTCCTGAAAACTACATAGGGAATATTTTGTAACTAATTTGACTAGGTGGTGTCATATGATGGGTAGATTCTCTGGAAAGGTGAATTCAACACATGTCTTGTCGGGAGTTACACAAGTATCAATCACTATTCGGACCCTTCTTGTTCCTAGTGTTCATAAATGACATCGCTGATGAAATCCAGTCTACAATCCATACTTCACGGTTGATTGTCTTCAGTACCATACAATAGACTCAAAAGACCAGAATCTGCTACAGAATGACCTTGATACGCTCATGGTATGGACAAAAACCGGGCAAATGGAATTCAGTGTTTCAAAATGCAACATTATTAAAACCACACAACCGAGACATTATCGAACCCATATCTTTGAATAGAGCTGAGTAGCAAGATTAAATTGGACAAGCATATCTCCAACATCATGAAGGCCGCCGGACACTTCCCTTTCTATGTCGAAACCTGCCCGGATACCCTCAAATCATCGAAGAACGAACATACCAGACTCACATCTGACCAAAAGTCGAATACAGCTCTACAGTCTGTGACTCGGCCCACAAAGGAACTCCAAATTCAAGTAGAGGCCGTACAGAGAAAGGCAGCAAGTTTCTTCCTGGCGCGTCCTATGTACCAATACCCTCAAAACAGTGGCTCCAACATGATAATGGAACTTGGTTAGAAATCTCTAGAACAAAGAAGAAAAGCCAATGTGACTCGGATGTATATACTGTTAAATAGTCATGTAGCTGTACCACGTGCCATCAATCAACAATTGTCGAAACAATACGTTAACCATAGGCTTGAATCGTTTGGCTTCATGAACCAGATTTATGGCCCTTATTTAAAGGTGATTGTTTATAATCAGTTCCAATAGATATATGACTGAAGGAACATATCTGTTAAATGTGTTTATAATCCATCAACAATTGACGGAACAAATGTACTTTAACCATAGGGTCCAATACTTAAAAACGACTTAATGAACCAGAGTTATTAACCTTGTTTAAGGACGTGGCCACTTCATATCCATATTTGGTTTTAATCCATCAATCACAAAATTCTACTACACAAACTTGCCTATTATGGAAACAGTGGAAAGGCACTCATCTCGTTTCAAGGCTACTTAAGTGACACAACGCAATCTGTGTAATTTAATGAAAATTGCTCCGAAACCAGGAGACTACCCTGCGGCGTTCCTCTGTGATCTTGGCCCTCTGCTGTTCCTGTTCTACATGAATGACCTGCCCACTACCTGCAAACACATGCCACTAATACTATTGCTTGTGTCACCAATGCCACATGGCTGACATATGACATCTACTATGTACACTATCAGAGCGTATTTACAACTAAGCTCCCGATACAGGGTCTGCCAATCAGAGAGTTCTTTTACGCCCCCACCCCACCCAATATTTATATAGAGGTGATCCTTTAAATTTAGAATTGTCATTAAATGCAAAATTAGAATTAGAATTCAGTGTATACACATTCAGTAGAGAATCAAAGATGGACATTGACCTCACAATCAAAAGCCTGTAGTCTTAAGTTCTACAAGGCCAATGCTGTCAAAATCAATCATTTTCTGACAATTTTCGGAAAGTTCCAGATGGCCACCCAAAAAATATCCCAATCAGATCACTCCATCCAAATGTGGTTAAAATCGCCCAAATGGTTATTGAGGAGGAGGATGAGCAGGAGGTGTATTTCAACCGATTTCTGGACATTTTCGGAAAATCCAAGAAGGCCTGAAAAATTACCATTCCAATTTCTCGTTAGACATCTTGAACTGCACCATGATATAATCATTCCACCTAAGTTTAACTGAAATCGGGATATTGGTAACGGTGTAGCATTTTACAGGATTTCAGGAAACTTTGTCCGAAAATCCAAGATGGTCACCGGAAACCTGAGCAATCATTTTCATTTGAACAATCTTGAATATCTTTTCCATACGAATGCTTCCTTCCTGTTAAATTTACTTGAAATCTGCCAAGTGGTTCTCGAGTCGTTTGAAACATCCGATTCTTTTCCTATAGTTTTATTTTCGCCATAAAAATTCTGCAAATTAAAAAATCATGTGTGACCGTCACATGCTACATTTTGATTGCTCCAACACGGCCATGTGTTATATGTATCAACTTCTCTTGAACACAATTTAATGGCCCTTAGTCCCTAATCATATTTCCCGAAATTTCGCCCGGATGTGCTTGGTGGTTTTTGCGAAAAAATCCTTGTGAGGGCACCCTCCAAGACGTCGTCCACACAAATCATTGAATCAGGTTCTCTCTAACAAACTTGTTTGAGTTCCTGGCCTAGATGAAAATTGTTTCGTATCAAATCAAGTGGTCACGCGCATTCGGAGATGTTTAGATGTGCTTCTAAAAATAGTGGAAATCTAAAAAAGACGGTGCTCTAATGAACCATTCAGCTTTATTTGAACAGTAATGAATGTCTATGGCCATAAGACGTGTCCTGATAAATTAGGTTGGAATTGTCCCAGTTGTTGATGAGAAGTCGTTTGAAGCGTCCCATTCGATCTTTTCCTATGAGAGTTTTGGCGGTAAAATAATCCAAGATGGCTACCATCAAATAGACGAATCCAATTTATTGATCAATCATATGACGTCATAAATCAATTACGTCATGAATGATGTAATTATGTCCGTCATAAACGCGCAATAGTCTGTCAAGTTATACGAATTGTACGTCTACTATTTAATAAACATTCTGTTGCAATAGCACCCAATTAAATTCATTTCAAAATGTTCAACAGCTTACTTGTATAGTTTTTTGGTAATTGAGATTCAGTGAGTAAGGGCAGGGATCGATCAATCCCAACACAGGCAATGCGTTGATGGAGCTTAGCTAGAGATTTGAGGGTACATAGCTAAAACTGGATTCATCCCTTGACCCAATGGTTCATAAGAAGTCATTTGAAGCGTCCCATTCTTTTCCAATGAGTTTTGGCGAGAAAATAATCCAAGATGGCTACCATCAAATAGATGAATCTAATCTATCGATCAATCTTATGATGCCATAACGAATTACGTCACATGCAGGCCAATGTCATAATCAATTACGTCATGAATTACGTAGTTAAGTCCGTCATAGATGCTTAATAGCGAACGTAGTGAGCGATGGCTTCGCGCGAAACCATCGTGGACGAAGTGAGCGTATATAGATAACATGTACGTACGTATAATGAGGAAAAGTCAACAGAAAATGAGACAAGGAACCAGGCTAAAATGCATATACCATGCGACTGAGAAAGCTTCGTTTCCGGTCGCGAGCTTTTTGTTAGTTCCGGTTTCCGCTTATGATATAGCTTTTGTGGTTTCTTCATGGGCCCCGTTGCATTATGGGATACAATTCTTCGTTATGCGTATGTTCCCCTAGTTGTGCATAATATAGGCAATGCCATAGGTATCCATAGATTGGACACTGCGCATGTCAGCATATGTTGGAAACGTGATAGTTGTGTGGGAATCCTCCTGTTGGACAGTTACCTTTTCGCTAGAATCCAACTGAGTGTCTTCAAAGGGTAATAATAAAAAATACACACATCTAAACGATTAGCTGTTTGTTTAGCACAACAGAGGGGATGCGAATTAGTCGTAAAATAATTAAAGTTAAGAAATCCCAGCTACATGAAAAGATCTACAGCGCCTAATAGAGACGCGTAATGTGTTTTCTTAACTGACTGAAATGGCACAAATGGCCCTCTAACAACCCCAATTCCATGTAGCTTAAAGTATAAACCACCACCTACTTAATGTAGCATCTGTAATGTTAGCCTATGCCAATTTTCTCTGTAAAGGCCCATACAAAGAAAAGCAATTTTTCTTAAATGTATTGTCACATAATCATAATGTCCTATTTCTATATATTAATATGATATTCATGTGGTCAAAGTAATATGGTTACAAAGGCCATTATCTTAAGAACAAAATATGTGTATGCCTATTAAAAATAAAAGCTGCATATCCAGAAATGCACTAGGCTGTTCCAATCATGTACTGAGAAGTCATTGCATTCTTCTATAAATGACATGAATATGATGATATCTCATTCTCAGTACATGTTTGGACTAACTTGATAAACAATGCATGGATTATATGAAACCTTTAATGATCAAACTGAGCGTCAAAAATCAATGTTTTTAAAAATTGTATGACGATTGCCTGGCTCGATAAACGAGGCCGTCATTCCAGTGGGTAAAATAAAAAAATGGCTTCTGGGTCAGGCAATTCTTAGCTTTTCTTGGACATTATGGTATTAATTATTCAAGTTGTGTGGTTGAAATCCTTCATACACACCACCCAGCTGCCTTGAAATTTACTGTCATTGCTACATTGTGGGTTGAAAACTGAACTATTGAGTGGGCCAAGAAATATCCAAATTTGATCAAGAAGCAATTATTATTGCACCGGCAAGAGCGATTGATCAAATATTACCATAAAGAGTACATCATCATCATCATCCTCACACTAGAATGTGCAGTCGATGGTACACCATCGCAATCCCACATGCTTTCGTCAACTTTGACGACGTTCTGTACCCTGACCTAATGCAGAACCTAATGCAGAACGTAATGCAAACATCTCACAATCTCCAATCATATCCACTGTAACCTACAAAGCAAATTTGGTTTCAGAATTCCGCCAACTTTGCCATCCTGTCAAAATTTCGACTGGACACTTGTCCTGCTGCATCTCATTTACAAACTCAACAGCCAGGACTTGAGCAGATGGTCGCTTTGTCATACTTTGCATGCTTAGAGTGGAGTGCTTTAGATCTCTGTGAATGGACACTTTACCTGATTAGACCTACATACAACATACTCGAAACATTCTCTATGCACTTTTTAGTAATTGCTGTCTTGCACTAAGCAAATAAAATAGTTTTGAAACTATTAAGCGGGTTTTATATTTTATCATTTCGTGCACATCACATGACACGCTATGTCGTGTAATATAAAACCTTTGAATGCTTAAATTCCAGTATACATATATATATATATATATATATATATGTAAAGACAATGGCACATGCAGTTAACCAATTAGCCCTTGGAATCCTAGTGGCTCAATTTCAAATAGGTATGCAGAAAAACTGTGGATTATTTCGAGACCAATTCTACTGGATTCTGATGCTTATGGCAGTAACAGCTTCTAGTCAAATAAGCTGGAACATATTCAACAGAATATTTATTAAATTGGAACCGATTTTATCCAGATGCAATATAGGTCATATTGTGTGATGGTACATGCCCCACCGCCATGTTACTACACCTATGCAGGGGTTAATGTCTAGTTTTAGCAAAATCTGTCTATTGCCCATAGTTATTTCCCCCCCTAAAAAAACCGAAATTCATTGAAAATATGGTGTTCAGTGTATCACCAGAAAATATCTTGACACATTTAGTTCAAATTTCAATGGACCGTTCTAGTTTTAGCTATGCCCCGCCCATCTATAGCTAAGCTCCACCCACACCACGCTTGTATTGGGATCGATCGATCTCTGAGCTCCCTGACTATCAATTTCCAGAAAACTATGTTGGTAACTGCTGAATATTTTGAAATTAATTTGACTGGTTGCTGCCTATCGCAGTAAGAGCTCCCAATCAAATTAGTTTCAAAATATTCAACATCATCTTTATTAAATAGCAAAGACATACAATTCGTACAACTTGCCAGACTATTCGAATCATTAATGACGTCATAATTATGACGTTAGCCTACACGTCACTTAGTTGATTTTGACATCATATGATGGATGGATGGATGGATGGATAAACTGGAAAGGTGAATTGGTATACGGATAAAAGTACCTGACAAAACATCAGATGTATCAGTTCTAATCATGTTTTAGCAAAATGGAGTTTCCAAATGTGAAATGAGTATGCCACCTACTGTGGTCAATATTTTGAAGCTACATGTCTCCATTCAAATTATTTAAAAATATTCAAGATAATATTCCTTAAAGGTGCATATTCACACTAAAATGCTTTAAAATCGGTGTTCAAATTTAATAATTTTAAAGGCTTAAATTGTGTGACTAGATGTAACGAAACAAAATAAATCTTAGCGTTCAATAATTTCATTACGTATAAATTAATATAATTTTTTAAGTTGTGAAATCGAATTAGCGATATGAGCCCCTAATTCAACTTAACAACCAAAATTTAAAAAAATACTTTATATGGAATGAAATCATCATATGCTGAGACTTATTTCGGTTCATTACTTTGAGGTAGACAATTTAAGCCTTTAAAATTATTCGATTTCAACAATTTTATTTCAAAGCATTTTTTGTGTGACGATGCATCTTTAAGCTGTGAATAATTTGTAACTGATGGGCAAAGATAGAATAGTTAAGTGGTCACTTGTGTTTTTATTCTGCTAGGGCAGTCATTGACAGAGTACAATTCTGAGATGGAATTCATAAAACTGAGTTGAGCTAAGAAATATGTGCTTAATGGAAAAAATGTCCAGATTGTATTTTGAATCTGACTGGTTAATATGATCTGATGCCCCCAGATGTCTTTTCTATGTAAGACTTTCTTAGCTGAGAAAAACTGATTTGAAATTCGTCATTGGTGTCCGATTTTTGGCTCTGGATATGTTTAACAGCAATTATTTGACCATGGATCAAGCGTTCAGGATCACAAGGCTATAGGTAGGCTGGGCCAGGGTATAATGTAGTAATTTGCTACATGTCATTTGAAACTCAATTGGATACATTTTGTGACCACTGCAGATGCCGTCTTCATTTGACTTGATCATTAATCAAAGTTTTGGCAAATTATTGTCCATTTGCAGTCTAATAGATGACTACTTATTGAAAATTTACCACTGTAATGACTGGCTCTTTTATCTAGCCAGTCGTTCATGTGGTAAATTTTCAAGAATGGCATCTTAGCCTGCATATGGATACTCCTCAAGATCACAGGAGAGTTAAATTTCACTTGTTTGATAATTAAAGGGCTAAGATGTGCAAACCCATGCCCCAGAAACCTATGATGTAATATTAACCTTAGCTTTATTTAGGCTACCTATCTTGATGACAATGTTTTGTGAACGTGGGGAGGGGGGGGGGGGGTGTAATGGGGAGGTCAAATGATAGAGCATTAAGTGCTTTGGCAATATGTACGTTTAGACTGTTCTCCGCCTATTGCTCAAGACAGCTTTTTACTGCTAACGGGAGTTAACTCTGGGTACCGTACCTTAAGACAGGCAGTCGGGAGCCAGTCGACGATTATCTCCCTTGTGACAATGAAAAAAGCTATCTTGCGCGTCTTATACCTGTAAGTTTTATTCTTGCATCTTTGTAAAAACTATTTGAGGAATCCTAACGTCCATAGTACCAAGCGATGCAGCTAATCAACAGCTATTTCCAGATACCTGAGTCATTAAAATCGGCGCATGGACACTGGCGATATCAGCGCCTATAGATTTACACCAGAAAAGTGTACGCCCCTTTAACAATTACGACATTCATTCGCCACCAGTCATACGGGAAAATACCACACAGATCTATGGGGAATGCCTAAAATATTGCGAGATGGTATATTGTGACGTAAACGATGACGTCATTAGGTCAATGACGTCATGCGACATCATAAAGGCGCTGTTGGTTAGCTGTTGGACGATTTTGTCGCGCGATTTGTGCTTCTGTGGCCAATCCAGTTAGTATATAGATCAATGGGCAATGCCTTCGGCGGACAACCTGTATTGAAAGTATGTAAATTGGTATCCAAGGAGCAAATAAATAATATTGAATCTTGAATCTTGAATCTTGTTTTAGGGGACAACCTACTGCGCATTTTCAATGTCCATAATTTGTGTGATATTGTTATCACGAAATAGCATACATTTACTTCAGAATGTAAATTGGTTAAATCATCTGATGCAGACCAGATACGAGCTTTATTTATTCCTATTTATGCGTCTGTAAATGCAATATGTTTGGTTGACTGTCTCGGATTATTTTTAATGCTCATGGCCGTGGAGTCAAAGTCGTTGTTATCAATGTCGTATGTATTTAATGCTGATAGCAGGAAATTTAAGGCCAGGTACCACGCGATTCGCACCCGGATGGAATATACATTCACGTATATACTCGTAGACATGCATATAAACGCGATGTACAAATTCTAGTGGACAACATTTCATTATGACGTCATAGTTACTATGAACCTGTTTGTATTTCCCCATATAGCGAGGAGCACCGCGATACATCGGTACAAATTTTATAGTGTCATTGGACTGACGCCACTATTTAACGGTGTAGGCCCCGGTAAAAGATGCAATAATGCTGGCGGATATCACTGACGATGGGCAGATGCATTGTTGTGAATATCGTGGACTGGATTTACCAGAATGCCCTCCCAGCTAGATTAAAAATTAGCTTCAAATGTACTATACATGGGCATACGTATTTAGGACATTTCGACCATATACAAATTCGTCCTATTTATTTAAGCCATTAAATGGTGTCTGCGTTCGCTTATAGGCAACGCCTATTTTCATATTAGCGAACGAAGTGAGCGTATATAAATAACATGTAAATTAATATAATTTTTTAAATTGCGAAATTGAAATAGAGGCACGGGCCTCTATTTCAATTTCGCAACAAAAAAATTATATTAATTTATATGGAATGGAATCATCATATTGTAGATATGGGATTAGATATGGGATTGTCTTGTGGGAAGTCATGACCCCGCTGGACATCTTATATGTACGAGTAAATCCCGAGTGAAATTCATGTGTGAATACCAGGTGAGCTAATAGACTATGTCACCATGTATATTAAGATGCACTGATCAGCGGCTATGTTTAGATATGTTACCAGCACTGATCATCATCTATATTTAGATGTATTACCAGCACCTTATTATTTGGATATATATTATCAGCACTGGATGACTGGCAGTAGGTACGTCAGCTAGTGCGCAGGTACAGTTTCGTAGAAACTGAATCGAGTATGACTCATGATGGTTAGCACCAGGTTAGAATCAATCAAAGGGATTAGATAGGACAAACGGACTTAGTTAGTTACGTAGCGGTCTGTGTTCTCACGGAAGCGTGGGACAAGATAAGCCGAAAATAATCCAGCTATGAGGAATGGTAACTCCTGTGCCGATTAACTCTAGCATTCTACAAGTTGTCGACTAATAGGTAATGAACATGACATGGACATCGTAGCGTCCTGTAGGCATTAGGTACACAATCGAAAGTTATTATCAAAAACATATCAATTGTAGAGGCGTGCTAGGACACAATCGAAAGTTATTATCAAAACATATAAATCGTAGAGGCGTGCTAATCCACCAGCAAGCCTTGTTATCAAACAAGCATTCGTCATTCTGGGCAGGTCATTCTCAAATTAGCGCTAACCTACAATATTCAATGCGTTGTTTCTATGGCTTGCTTGAAATAGAGACATATCACTAATAAGAAACAAGGCATATCAGTAAACTGATGTATACTTCCCGAAGGCATACTCCAGGCATACTCCGCAGGGACACTGTATAAACTATGGTCCGGACAAAAATATCTGTGATGTTCAGTGAACCATGAAAAGTAAGTCAAAAGCATGTTCAGCGAACCATGAAAAGTAGCTCACAACCTTTCATGTGCGACACACCTTCAGCGTACATATATCAGGTTTAGATCCAGTATGCCAAAAACTCTTGAAATTATATCCCAGACTAACATGTTTTGTAATGTTCAATGAACCAGGAAAGGTAGGTTCACGCTGACGTACTCTTCATAGACTGTACACCTCCCTAAGATGCATCCACATATCAAGTTTAGTTCACGTATATAAAAAAACTCGACACTACAGCGCGAACACAAATTTTCGGTAATATTCAATGAACCATGAAAAGTAGGTAAAAATATGTCACGCTGACCTACTTTTTATAGACTGCGCATTTGCTCCATAAGATGCATCCACATACAAAGTTTCATGATTGTACATATAAAAGTCTTGAAACTATGACAGGACAAGCTTGTAGACTGTAATGTTCAGTGAACTGTGAAAAGTAGGTCATGCTGACCTACCTTTTACACACTACCAAGTTTAGTTCCCGTATACCAAAAACTCTTGAAACTACAGCCCGGACAAAGATTTTCGGTAATGTTCAATGGACCATGAAAAGTAGGTCAAAACGATGTAACGCTGACCTACTTTTTAAACAGTGCACATCTTCTCCATAAGATGTATCCACATACCAAGTTTCATGATAGGACATATAAAAGTCTTGAGACTATGGCCCGGACAGGCTTGTACACTGTAATGTTCAGTGAACAGTGAAATGTAGGTCAAAAGTATGTCACACCGACACACTTTTTACACAGTGCACACCTTCTCCATAAGCTGCATCCACATACCACGTTTCATGGTCGTACATATAAGTTTTGAAACTATGGCCCAGACAAGCTTGTAGAGGGCGAACGGACGGACGGACGGGACGAGCGGGCAGACAAAGCGGTAACAATATGCTCCTCCGAATCTCGGAGGAGGGGAGCATAAAGGTGTGTATGTGCGTGTTCGCGCGTGCGTGCGTGCGTGTGTGCGTGTGTGGGAAACAGCAAAGTGGCGGAATTCAACCAAATTTGGTATGTGAGTTACTCATATGGTTGGGGATTGTGAGGTGATGTTTACATTAGGCTCCACGTCCGGGGTGGGGTTGGGGTGGTGGTGGGTGGGTGTTGGGAGTGAACGAGGGTTGGGGTGGGGTGGCAAACGCGTGGTGGTGGGGCCGTGGGGGGGGGGGTTGGTTGATTTGCGATGGCGTGCCATCGACTGCGCATTCTAGTTATACTTTTGATAACGGTGGTTTGGAGTTGCGTATAAAATCATCACAGAGCTTAGACCGTAGACATTTTGTGTGGTCATTTGCTAGCGCCCAGATAACGCAACTTACTGTGCCGATACCGGGCAGGCATTGAGTTACTATTGCACTAAAACACACCGCATTTTAAACCGTTCATATGCTAAACTAAAACCAGTATATCATTTAAGTTCAAATGATAAACTAAAACCAGTATAGTATTTAAGTGATACACCATTAGAAAGCGCATTCTATTTCCTAAACATTAATGCATTATTATTTTTTTGTTGTTGCAACACTGGGTTATTTGTGTATATAACATGCACAATTACACTTAGATGCGTTACGTCGTTTTGACCTACTGTTCGTGTGTGGCGATTTCAAGTCCAAGCTGAGTAAACTCGGCATTGCGGACAAAAGTTCAGGACTTGGCTCATGCATGGGATAGTATGGAGAGGGCACACGCAGCAGCAATGGAGATGCACTGGTGGCATTCCTTTGTTCCAATGGCCTTTTTGCTACAAATACGGATTTCAAACACCCATGCCGTCACCGGACAACATGGACTGGACACATTGCTGATCGCAAAGCCCCAAAAGGTTCTAAGGCTACAAAAGCTGTCTTCAACCAAATAGATTTCATACTATGCAAGACAGCAGCAAAACCCCTATTTCGGGATGCTCGTTCCTATGGAGGCACAGACCTCAATTCTGACCATAAGCCAGTCATTACACGCCTCCATATGAACCAGCTCTACCTAATGTATAAACGCCATACCAGGCAAGAGGGTAGAGTTGCCTACAACTTACCCAAGCTCATCAGCGACACTGACACTCAAATGTCGTACAAAAGGGCCCTCGGGGAGCAAATAGCTGACATCGACGACAGCTCCGATTCAAACGAAGCCCTAACCAAAATACTGATATCTATGGAATCATCAGCTACTAGCACCATAGGTGTTCTGAAGAACAACAAAACTAGGTATACTGATGACCCTTTCGCAGTAAAACTGTCAGCAGAACAGAAAGCGTTACGTCTGCGCATCTATCAAAGTGGCGAAAGTGAAGATCGCACCAAACTACGCCAGGAACGGAATAACATCCTGCGCCACATTAGCGAACGCTTACAAGATCTTGTTATCCAACAAGCAGATGCCCTAGCAGATGAAATCACTGCCACAGATGACTGCCACAAAATGTTTCGGTCAGTCCGAGCCCTGAGAGTTGCTGACTATACACCACCACTAACTGTACACAACTCTGAAGGACACTTTATCGGGACTGACCAGAGCAAAGTCGAGGCAATTCGAGAATGGTTCAAGGAACAGTTCACTGACCACGATAATGAGCCCTTGCACCCATTCTCAGGAGAGACCAATTAATACAGCAGAGGTTGAGAAGGCACTTAAAGCCCTGAAAATGGACGTGCATCTGGACCTGATGGCATGAGCAATAGACTATTCAAATATGCAAGTGACATTATCTCAAAACCGATCACGCACATAATCAATTCAGCTTTTATGCACCACCTTCCCATCGACGTTGTAGGCCAAGGCATCCTTATCGCGCTACCCAAGCCCAAGAAGCCACCTGCACCCCCCCCCCCCCCCCACAGCCAATCTGCGTCCCTTTGTGCTCCTTAACAGCATACGTAAAATCCTATCCAATGGTACCCTATGCCGCATCCGAGACAAGATCGACGACTTCACCGGATCATGTCAAAGTGGCTTCAAACGTGGACGCAGCTGCACAGACATTGTATGGGCTTAACGCATGCTTGTGTCGGTAGTCATGTCCAAACACTGGGATTTCCACAAAATGTGCATTGACATGGCACGAGCCTTCAATACAATTAAACGCTCAAAGATCCTAGATGTACTACGCCAAGCCAGTTGCAATGAAGATGAGCCACGGCTAGTGAGAATACTGCTTGCAGACACCAAGCTGAGAGTATGAGTCAAGTCAGTGAAGTCTGTAGAGTTTGAGACATCAATCGGCTTCCCATAGGGAGATTGTCTATCCCCTGTGCTCTTCACCTGTTACCTGGCTGCTGCATTGAAATCCGTGCTGGGAAACTCCACAAGACCAACCCCCGCCCCCCCCCCCCCCCCCCGGTGTCAGTACTAGGCATGCCATTAGAGATGGGATATGCTGACTATGTGGACTTTATAGATGAGGAAATGAAACCTCTTGACGACCTTCTACCAATAGCTGCAAGCAAACTAAAAATTGAGAATCTCTTTATGAATGAATCCAAAACAGAGTTCACCCACATATACCTATCTACAAAACATGAAACTAAAGAAAATGACGATCCACTCCATGGCGGCGAACCATGGAGGAAAAGTAAAATCCTGGGCTCACTGCTTTGCAGTACTACTGACAGTGCTGCACGCTGCATCATGGGGAACATAGCTTTCCAGTCCTTCTGGAAGCTATGGATTCGTGGATCAACGATGCCCTTGGTAAAAAGACTGTATTTATACAATGCAACCTGCGTATCCTTGATAATGTGTAACTGTAACAGCTGGGCAGCTCCAAAGGCAGCTCTAGACAAACTTGACACCTGCCACCGCAAACACCTACGCACCATCACTGGACACCGATGGCCAGAGAGCATAATTTCCAACGATGCACTATACAAGATGTGTAATACGTCGCCGCTGTTTGTAAAAGTCGCCCAGCAAAGATGGTTCATGTTTGGTCATGTGCTAAGGATTCCAGAAGACACACCAGCACAGAGAGCCTTGGAATTCGCCCTACTCAGAGCCAGCAAATACAGAGCCAGGAGAGGACGTCATTGCATAAATCTGCTAAGCGTGCTACGAGGTGACTTCAAGAAAGCAGGATTAGGTACACTCAAGTCAAGAATGGACCTGACGAAGCTAAGGATTTTGGCTGAGCAAAAAACCAACCCCACCCCGGACGTGGAGCCTAATGTAAACATCACCTCACAATCCGCAACCATATGAGTAACTCACATACCAAATCTCTCTACCAGGTGCCGCTGGTCGCCATTGTTCTCATACCGCTGGGCGGCTGGTCGCCATTGTTTTTCCTTTGTGTGCCTATGATCGCCATTGTTGTGCATACGGTTGCCATTGCTCTACATGACCTCCTGCTGAGAAGAACAATAACGATCGTCCCCCCCCCCCCCACTGCACTACTGATCTTCCTTCTAGTGGAGATAGATGGAATGGATGACACAATGCTGTATTCTATTAATGATGAATCGTTTACTGACTTTCTTAATCCTATAGTTTACACATACAATTCCAAATTCCAGTCACGTGCTGCTTACATAGTCTACTTAAATACAATCGATTCCTAAGAGAGAAGTATTATAATAAAACATAACAAAGTTAACCTAAAGTAGCCTACTCCTCTGTACCTGACCAGTCAGCTAACTACATAGCTGACAATCTCACTACTGACTAGCTGACACTAGCGGTCAGAGACCGCTGTCCAAGTCTATCCGAGTCCGTAACCGTAACTCTCCCTAACTGACTAACTCCGTGTCTAACTGTCTAACTCCGTGTCTAACTGTCCGCCGTCAACATTTGTCCCTCTTAAATATGATGCTATCGTTATGTCAACAAATTTTTGTGTATTAAGTGATGTTGTGTATGAACGTGAATGTGGCCTAAGAGTATAATTAACTAATTTAACTAATACTAATTAACGTATATAATACAATCGCATAACAGCATATTATAACATGGGTACATTGAATTAAAGGCGTTATACTCTGCACCCGCCCATTCAGACCAATAATTGATTGTTTCATTGTGGGCGTGTCGGTTAATAGTCGATGCATATATTTGTCTGAGTCTGTCACGTGTCATGGGGCGTGTCGATCATCCAACCGTATCCTATAGTCGTGTAGTAGTAATAATAATAATAATGATAATAATAATAATAATAATAATAATAAATAATAATAATAATCTTTATTTAAGGAGGGTATACATCGTCAGTAAACTGATCTTCCCGAGGCACACACACACACACGCACACGCACACGCACACGCACACGCACACGCACACGCACACGTACGCACACTCACGCACGCACGCACGCACGCACGCACGCGCGCACGCGCGCGCACACGCACGAACGGACGCACGCACGCACGCACGCACGCACGCACGCACGCACGCACGCACGCACGCACGCACGCACGCACGCACGCACGCACGCACGCACGCACGCACGCACACATAAATACATACGTACATATATACGCGCAAGGTCGTACACGGTCATTCACGCACGCACGCACGCACGCACGTACGCACGCACGCACGCACGCACGCACGCACGCACGCACGCACGCACGCACGCACGCATATATATATATATATATATATATATATATATATATATATATATATATATATATATATATATATATATATATATATATATATATGTATGTATGTATGTATTTTTATTTTATTGACGCACTGGCAACGTGCGGCTTCAATTTCCATGTGCTAACTTAGCCGACAGTCATGCACCCATTAGTTTAATTTGTTGATCACCATCTCCCGGTCAGGGGATCTAACCGCCATTCTGCAACTCCGCATAGCATCAGCAACCCGACATCTTTCCACTGGACCACCGCACCAAGACTAAAATGTCAAGGTTTGGCCGACCAGTTTTCACATGTCTGATATACTGACACACTGACGATTCATATGGGACTATCTGTGGATGCATCTGCCACGATTCAATCCTAGGCTTTTTATGCCTATTGTACTCTGACTCCAGCACGGATCTGGCAGTATATGTATTTTTATTTTATTGACGCACTGGCAACGTGCGGCTTCAATTTCCATGCGCTAACTTAGCCGACAGTCATGCACCCATTGGTTTAATTTGTTGATCACCATCTCCCGGTCTGGGGATCGAACAGCCATTCTGCAACTCCGCATAGTATCAGTAACCAGACATCTTTCCCCTGGACCACCGCACCAAGACTAAAAAGTCAAGGTTTGGCCGACCAGTTTTCACATGTCTGATATACTGACACACTGACGATTCATATGGTACTATCTGTGGATGCATCTGCCACGACTCAATCCTAGGCTTTTTATGCCTATTGTACTCTGACTCCAGAATGGCTCTGGCAGTATATGTATTTTTATTTTATTGACGCACTGGCAACGTGCGGCTTCAATTTCCATCAGCTAACTTAGCCGACAGTCATGCACCCATTAGTTTAATTTGTTGATCACCATCTCCCGGTCGTCCCCCCACTGCACTACTGATCTTCCTTCTAGTGGAGATAGATGGAATGGATGACACAATGCTGTATTCTATTAATGATGACTCGTTTACTGAACTTTCTTAATCCTATAGTTTACACATACAATTCCAAATTCTAGTCACGTGCCGCTTACCTATTCTAAACATATTCTACTTAAATACAATCGATTCCTAAGAGAGAAGTATTATAATAAAACATAACAAAGTTAACCTAAAGTAGCCTACTCCTCTGTACCTGACCAGTCAGCTAACTACATAGCTGACAATCGCACTACTGACTAGCTGACACTATCGGTCAGAGACCGCTGTCCAAGTCTGTCTGAGTCCGTAACCGTAACTCTCCCTAACTGACTAACTCCGTGTCTAACTGTCTAACTCCGTGTCTAACTGTCCGCCGTCAACATTTGTCCCTCTTAAATATGATGCTATCGTTATGTCAACAAATTTGTGTGTATTAAGTGCTGTTGTGTATGAACGTGAATGTGGCCTAAGAGTATAATTAACTAATTTAACTAATACTAATTAACGTATATAATACAATCGCATAACAGCATATTATAACATGGGTACATTGAATTAAAGGCGTTATACTCTGCACCCGCCCATTCAGACCAATAATTGATTGTTTCATTGTGGGCGTGTCGGTTAATAGTCGATGCATATATTTGTCTGAGTCTGTCACGTGTCATGGGGCGTGTCGATCATCCAACCGTATCCTATAGTCGTGTAGTAGTAATAATAATAATAATAATAATAATAATAATAATAATAATAAATAATAATAATAATAATCTTTATTTAAGGAGGGTATACATCGTCAGTAAACTGATCTTCCCGAGGCACACACACACACACACGCACACGCACACGCACACGCACACGCACACGCACACGCACACGCACACGCACACGCACACGCACACGCACACGCACACGCACACGCACACGCACACGTACGCACACTCACGCACGCACGCACGCACGCACGCACGCATATATATATATATATATATATATATATATATATATATATATATATATATATATATGTATGTATGTATGTATTTTTATTTTATTGACGCACTGGCAACGTGCGGCTTCAATTTCCATGTGCTAACTTAGCCGACAGTCATGCACCCATTAGTTTAATTTGTTGATCACCATCTCCCGGTCAGGGGATCTAACCGCCATTCTGCAACTCCGCATAGCATCAGCAACCCGACATCTTTCCACTGGACCACCGCACCAAGACTAAAATATCACGGTTTGGCCGACCAGTTTTCACATGTCTGATATACTGACACACTGACGATTCATATGGGACTATCTGTGGATGCATCTGCCACGATTCAATCCTAGGCTTTTTATGCCTATTGTACTCTGACTCCAGCACGGATCTGGCAGTATATGTATTTTTATTTTATTGACGCACTGGCAACGTGCGGCTTCAATTTCCATGCGCTAACTTAGCCGACGGTCATGCACCCATTAGTTTAATTTGTTGATCACCATCTCCCGGTCTGGGGATCGAACAGCCATTCTGCAACTCCGCATAGCATCAGCAACCAGACATCTTTCCACTGGACCACCGCACCAAGACTAAAAAGTCAAGGTTTGGCCGACCAGTTTTCACATGTCTGATATACTGACACACTGACGATTCATATGGGACTATCTGTGGATGCATCTGCCACGATTCAATCCTAGGCTTTTTATGCCTATTGTACTCTGACTCCAGCACGGATCTGGCAGTATATGTAATTTTATTTTATTGACGCACTGGCAACGTGCGGCTTCAATTTCCATGCGCTAACTTAGCCGACAGTCATGCACCCATTAGTTTAATTTGTTGATCACCATCTCCCGGTCTGGGGATCGAACAGCCATTCTGCAACTCCGCATAGCATCAGTAACCAGACATCTTTCCCCTGGACCACCGCACCAAGACTAAAAAGTCAAGGTTTGGCCGACCAGTTTTCACATGTCTGATATACTGATACACTGACGATTCATATGGTACTATCTGTGGATGCATCTGCCACGACTCAATCCTAGGCTTTTTATGCCTATTGTACTCTGACTCCAGAATGGCTCTGGCAGTATATGTATTTTTATTTTATTGACGCACTGGCAACGTGCGGCTTCAATTTCCATCAGCTAACTTAGCCGACAGTCATGCACCCATTAGTTTAATTTGTTGATCACCATCTCCCGGTCGTCCCCCCACTGCACTACTGATCTTCCTTCTAGTGGAGATAGATGGAATGGATGACACAATGCTGTATTCTATTAATGATGACTCGTTTACTGAACTTTCTTAATCCTATAGTTTACACATACAATTCCAAATTCTAGTCACGTGCCGCTTACCTATTCTAAACATATTCTACTTAAATACAATCGATTCCTAAGAGAGAAGTATTATAATAAAACATAACAAAGTTAACCTAAAGTAGCCTACTCCTCTGTACCTGACCAGTCAGCTAACTACATAGCTGACAATCGCACTACTGACTAGCTGACACTATCGGTCAGAGACCGCTGTCCAAGTCTGTCCGAGTCCGTAACCGTAACTCTCCCTAACTGACTAACTCCGTGTCTAACTGTCTAACTCCGTGTCTAACTGTCCGCCGTCAACATTTGTCCCTCTTAAATATGATGCTATCGTTATGTCAACAAATTTGTGTGTATTAAGTGCTGTTGTGTATGAACGTGAATGTGGCCTAAGAGTATAATTAACTAATTTAACTAATACTAATTAACGTATATAATACAATCGCATAACAGCATATTATAACATGGGTACATTGAATTAAAGGCGTTATACTCTGCACCCGCCCATTCAGACCAATAATTGATTGTTTCATTGTGGGCGTGTCGGTTAATAGTCGATGCATATATTTGTCTGAGTCTGTCACGTGTCATGGGGCGTGTCGATCATCCAACCGTATCCTATAGTCGTGTAGTAGTAATAATAATAATAATAATAATAATAATAATAATAATAAATAATAATAATAATAATCTTTATTTAAGGAGGGTATACATCGTCAGTAAACTGATCTTCCCGAGGCACACACACACGCACACGTACACGCACACGCACACGCACACGCACACGCACACGCACACGCACACGCACACGCACACGCACACGTACGCACACTCACGCACGCACGCACGCACGCGCGCGCGCACGAACGAACAGACGCACGCACGCACGCACGCACGCACGCACGCACGCACGCACGCACGCACGCACGCACGCACGCACGCACGCACGCACGCACGCATATATATATATATATATATATATATATATATATATATATATATATATATATATATATATATATGTATGTATGTATGTATGTATTTTTATTTTATTGACGCACTGGCAACGTGCGGCTTCAATTTCCATGTGCTAACTTAGCCGACAGTCATGCACCCATTAGTTTAATTTGTTGATCACCATCTCCCGGTCAGGGGATCTAACTGCCATTCTGCAACTCCGCATAGCATCAGCAACCCGACATCTTTCCACTGGACCACCGCACCAAGACTAAAATGTCACGGTTTGGCCGACCAGTTTTCACATGTCTGATATACTGACACACTGACGATTCATATGGGACTATCTGTGGATGCATCTGCCACGATTCAATCCTAGGCTTTTTATGCCTATTGTACTCTGACTCCAGCACGGATCTGGCAGTATATGTATTTTTATTTTATTGACGCACTGGCAACGTGCGGCTTCAATTTCCATGCGCTAACTTAGCCGACGGTCATGCACCCATTAGTTTAATTTGTTGATCACCATCTCCCGGTCTGGGGATCGAACAGCCATTCTGCAACTCCGCATAGCATCAGCAACCAGACATCTTTCCACTGGACCACCGCACCAAGACTAAAAAGTCAAGGTTTGGCCGACCAGTTTTCACATGTCTGATATACTGACACACTGACGATTCATATGGGACTATCTGTGGATGCATCTGCCACGATTCAATCCTAGGCTTTTTATGCCTATTGTACTCTGACTCCAGCACGGATCTGGCAGTATATGTAATTTTATTTTATTGACGCACTGGCAACGTGCGGCTTCAATTTCCATGCGCTAACTTAGCCGACAGTCATGCACCCATTAGTTTAATTTGTTGATCACCATCTCCCGGTCTGGGGATCGAACAGCCATTCTGCAACTCCGCATAGCATCAGTAACCAGACATCTTTCCCCTGGACCACCGCACCAAGACTAAAAAGTCAAGGTTTGGCCGACCAGTTTTCACATGTCTGATATACTGACACACTGACGATTCATATGGTACTATCTGTGGATGCATCTGCCACGACTCAATCCTAGGCTTTTTATGCCTATTGTACTCTGACTCCAGAATGGCTCTGGCAGTATATGTATTTTTATTTTATTGACGCACTGGCAACGTGCGGCTTCAATTTCCATCAGCTAACTTAGCCGACAGTCATGCACCCATTAGTTTAATTTGTTGATCACCATCTCCCGGTCGTCCCCCCACTGCACTACTGATCTTCCTTCTAGTGGAGATAGATGGAATGGATGACACAATGCTGTATTCTATTAATGATGACTCGTTTACTGAACTTTCTTAATCCTATAGTTTACACATACAATTCCAAATTCTAGTCACGTGCCGCTTACCTATTCTAAACATATTCTACTTAAATACAATCGATTCCTAAGAGAGAAGTATTATAATAAAACATAACAAAGTTAACCTAAAGTAGCCTACTCCTCTGTACCTGACCAGTCAGCTAACTACATAGCTGACAATCGCACTACTGACTAGCTGACACTATCGGTCAGAGACCGCTGTCCAAGTCTGCCCGAGTCCGTAACCGTAACTCTCCCTAACTGACTAACTCCGTGTCTAACTGTCTAACTCCGTGTCTAACTGTCCGCCGTCAACATTTGTCCCTCTTAAATATGATGCTATCGTTATGTCAACAAATTTGTGTGTATTAAGTGATGTTGTGTATGAACGTGAATGTGGCCTAAGAGTATAATTAACTAATTTAACTAATACTAATTAACGTATATAATACAATCGCATAACAGCATATTATAACATGGGTACATTGAATTAAAGGCGTTATACTCTGCACCCGCCCATTCAGACCAATAATTGATTGTTTCATTGTGGGCGTGTCGGTTAATAGTCGATGCATATATTTGTCTGAGTCTGTCACGTGTCATGGGGCGTGTCGATCATCCAACCGTATCCTATAGTCGTGTAGTAGTAATAATAATAATAATAATAATAATAATAATAAATAATAATAATAATAATCTTTATTTAAGGAGGGTATACATCGTCAGTAAACTGATCTTCCCGAGGCACACACACATACACACGCACACGCACACGCACACGCACACGCACACGCACACGCACACGTACTCACACCCACACGCACACTCACGCACGCACGCACGCACGCACGCACGCACGCACGCACGCACGCACGCACGCACACATAAATACATACATACATACATACATATATACGCGCAAGGTCGTACACGGTCATTCACGCACGCACGCACGTACGCACGCACGTACGCACGCACGTACGCACGCACGCAAGCACGCACGCACGCACGCACGCATATATATATATATATATATATATATATATATATATATATATGTATGTATGTATTTTTATTTTATTGACGCACTGGCAACGTGCGGCTTCAATTTCCATGTGCTAACTTAGCCGACAGTCATGCACCCATTAGTTTAATTTGTTGATCACCATCTCCCGGTCAGGGGATCTAACCGCCATTCTGCAACTCCGCATAGCATCAGCAACCCGACATCTTTCCACTGGACCACCGCACCAAGACTAAAATGTCACGGTTTGGCCGACCAGTTTTCACATGTCTGATATACTGACACACTGACGATTCATATGGGACTATCTGTGGATGCATCTGCCACGATTCAATCCTAGGCTTTTTATGCCTATTGTACTCTGACTCCAGCACGGATCTGGCAGTATATGTATTTTTATTTTATTGACGCACTGGCAACGTGCGGCTTCAATTTCCATGCGCTAACTTAGCCGACAGTCATGCACCCATTAGTTTAATTTGTTGATCACCATCTCCCGGTCTGGGGATCGAACAGCCATTCTGCAACTCCGCATAGCATCAGCAACCAGACATCTTTCCACTGGACCACCGCACCAAGACTAAAAAGTCAAGGTTTGGCCGACCAGTTTTCACATGTCTGATATACTGACACACTGACGATTCATATGGTACTATCTGTGGATGCATCTGCCACGACTCAATCCTAGGCTTTTTATGCCTATTGTACTCTGACTCCAGAATGGCTCTGGCAGTATATGTATTTTTATTTTATTGACGCACTGGCAACGTGCGGCTTCAATTTCCATGTGGTAACTTAGCCGACAGTCATGCACCCATTAGTTTAATTTGTTGATCACCATCTCCCGGTCGTCCCCCCACTGCACTACTGATCTTCCTTCTAGTGGAGATAGATGGAATGGATGACACAATGCTGTATTCTATTAATGATGAATCGTTTACTGAACTTTCTTAATCCTATAGTTTACACATACAATTCCAAATTCTAGTCACGTGCCGCTTACCTATTCTAAACATATTCTACTTAAATACAATCGATTCCTAAGAGAGAAGTATTATAATAAAACATAACAAAGTTAACCTAAAGTAGCCTACTCCTCTGTACCTGACCAGTCAGCTAACTACATAGCTGACAATCGCACTACTGACTAGCTGACACTAGCGGTCAGAGACCGCTGTCCAAGTCTGTCCGAGTCCGTAACCGTAACTCTCCCTAACTGACTAACTCCGTGTCTAACTGTCTAACTCCTTGTCTAACTGTCCGCCGTCAACATTTGTCCCTCTTAAATATGATGCTGTCGTTATGTCAACAAATTTGTGTGTACTAAGTGATGTTGTGTATGAACGTGAATGTGGCCTAAGAGTATAATTAACTAATTTAACTAATACTAATTAACGTATATAATACACTCGCATAACAGCATATTAAAACATGGGTCCATTGAATTAAAGGCGTTATACTCTGCACCCGCCCATTCAGACCAATACTTGATTGTTTCATTGTGGCCGTGTCGGTTAATAGTCTATGCATATATTTGTCCGAGATGTCACGTGTCATGGGGCGTGTCGATCATCCAACCGTATCCTATAGTCGTGTAGTAGTAATAATAATAATAATAATAATAGTAATAATAATAATAATAATAATAATAATAATAATAAATAATAATAATAATCTTTATTTAAGGAGGGTATACATCGTCAGTAAACTGATCTTCCCGAGGCACACACACACACGCACACGCACACGCACACGCACACGCACACGCACACGCACACGTACTCACACCCACACGCACACTCACGCACGCACGCACGCACGCACGCACGCACGCACGCACGCACGCACGCACGCACGCACGCACGCACGCACGCACGCACGCACGCATAAATACATACATACATATATACGCGCAAGGTCGTACACGGTCATTCACGTACGCACGCACGCACGCACGCACGCACGCACGCACGCACGCACGCACGCACGCACGCACGCACGCACGCACGCACGCACGCACGCACGCACGCACGCACGCACGCACGCACGCACGCACGCACGCACGCACGCACGCACGCACGTACATACGTATGTATGTATGTATGTATGTATGTATGTATTTTTATTTTATTGACGCACTGGCAACGTGCGGCTTCAATTTCCATGTGCTAACTTAGCCGACAGTCATGCACCCATTAGTTTAATTTGTTGATCACCATCTCCCGGTCGGGGAAAACCATTTTAATGTGTTATAGCTGAATTTGTAAATCTGTAATTTTTGTGATAGGATGTCATGATTGACGAGATCAAAGGCCTTTTTAAAGTCAATCATAATAGAACCAATAAGGTCGCCATTATCTATCGAATAGCGACATCTTTCTACTAGATTTAACGAAGCAGTTTCACATGAATGGTTAGGTCTGAAGCCTGATTGCGACTCCACTAATAAAGTATACTTGGTTATAAATTTATAAATATGATCATGTATGTGTCGTTCAATAACCTTAGAGATAATGGGTAATATAGAGATATGCCTATAATTGCTAACATTGGTTTTTGAATCAGATTTATGTAGAGGCTTTACTTTTGCACATTTCCACATTTTGGGGAATTCTCCCGTAGCTATGCTTTTGTTTATAATAAGTGTAATTGAGGGTGCAATTATTTATGCTGCAGCTTTGAGGAAGTGCGCATTCATCGTAACCACATGACTTTTTTAAAGTTGCTAAGTTCTCTGGACACATATTCAACGGTTATATATGGAATTCGAAACTCTATATTTTCTGGAACTTTATTAAAAACATGATCTGATAGCTTATCAAATGCCATTGGCCTTTGCTTTATCATGGAGTGTGTCAGTTTTGACGCGATTGTACTGAAATATATATTAAAATGTTCAGATTGCATTTGTGGGATTTGAATTTCACTTCCATTATCATCACAGATTATTGAAGGTAATTTGTTTGCCTTCGGATTTATGTCTTTTAGAATTTTCCATATATTAGTCGGATTATTTTTGCCTGCTTCTAATTTATTTGCAAAATAATCTCGTTTAGATGCTTTAATCAAATACGCAACTCTTTGCTTTAACATTTTAAAATTCAACTTGTTTCCTACGTTTTTATGATAATCCCTTTCTTTCATTGTTTTTTTAATTTCTCTGTTCATCCATCCCGGTTGACATACACGTTTAACTCTGCGTTCAATGACAGGAGCGTGTTTATTTATAATGTTGATGAATTTCGCATACCATTGATCAAGCGCTTGAACAGGACTACCTAAATAACCTATAGAACGCCAATCACATACAGACAGGTCACTAAGAAACGTAGCTTCATTAAAGCTTTTGATACTCCTGTATTTAATAAGTTGGTGCGAATTTTGCGTTTTGACTGGTTTACATTTGCGCACAGCGAATATTGGATAATGGTCACTTAGTGCCAAAGAGCCGACATGTGACGATTGAATTTTGTCTTTATCTGTAACATATACATGGTCAATCAGTTTAGATGTTTTCTCAGTAACTCTGGTTGGATTACGTATAAGTTGCTCTAAATGAAAAAGTTCAATTAAAGACTGCCGTTTATGATTATTTGCTTTAATAAGGTCGACAATAAAATCTCCTACAAGTATAATATCTGAGTTTTTGGAATATACATTTTCTAACATAACTTCAAATTCATCAATCCAGATAGCGGGTGAATCAGGGGGTCTATAGACACAGCCCAATAGGAAAGGCTTGGTCTTAACGGGTCTAATTTCAATCCATAGAGTTTCCAGATCATCGGTTTCAAAATTTAGTTTCCTTACATATGAATGGTTATCAGCTATATATAGTACAATTCCACAACCGTCCCGTTCTTTTCTGTCCTTTCCTTCAATAACATAGCCTTCAATTTCAATGGAGTTATTTGGGATTGTTGATGAGAGAAATGTATCAGGGGTACAGAAAACTTCAAGTTCTTTTTCACACTTCTCCATAATCAGTTTTAACTGGTCAATCTTAGGCACCAGGTGCTGTACATTTAAATGACCAATCCTAATTCCTTTAGAATTAACATTGAAAGACGGCAGATCAATGGATTTATTATTATTATTATTATTATTATTATTATTATTATTATTATTATTATTATTATTATTATTATTATTAATAGTACGACCACCGCCCCGCCACCACCACCACCACCACCACCACCACCACCACCATCACCACTATAGCAACCGCCACCGCCACCGCCACCACCACCACCACCACCACCACCACCACCACCACCACCACCACCACTACTACCACCACCAACACCAACACCATCATCACCACCGCCACTATCATCATCATCATCATCATCAGCAGCAGCAGCAGCAGCAGCAGCAGCAGCAGCAGCAGCGCCAATTACGCCATCTACATCATCCTCACCATTGGCATGATCATAATCATTGTCATGATCGTCATCATTGCCATGATTGTTACAATTGTCATGAGCATTATCATTATCGTGATCGTCATCATATAGTATATTATTAGCGCGTATGCCGCATTTTGGCAAGATACCCATATTACTCGTATTGTTACTGAGTAGTTAATATATATTACTGAGCAACAGATTAGAATAATTATGATACTCAATACAATGTTTGGACTCATCACTACATACCATACATACTGATTTGACATCACGTTTACTCGAGGAGCTTACTGCGGGAAGACCAGACAGTTTTACATTCAGTTCAATGTCATTAGTCATAGTCCCGTTAGTAACTGCATCCAAACTGTTCAAACACTTAGTTTTGCTTATATTGTGTTTAAAATGCTTGTTTGGCTCTACTTCTTGGCCACGTTCCTAATATACTGGACACGAGTTTCATTTGTGACCGGATCCCATACAACTCCAGCAACGGACAGGCTGACCATGCCGACCCTTGGTATACCTGTGGTTGGGTTCCCCGCCAAATTTACGCGACGGCGACCTGACGATTGGAGCATAGTCATTCAGACACTTAACAAGAACTGATGATCCACGATTGTTTATGTGCAGCTTATATGCGTGATATAACGCGTTGTTTATGGAACCAGGCTTATACGATGAATGCGGACCTGATCATTGTGAAGTTTAGAAAATGTTCTCTCACCTCAAGATGCTTATTGAATGAGCGGAAGAAGTCCTGTCGATACTTTGCATCACCACGGGGACATAGCTCGCATATACGTATTTTGCATTCTGGTACTAGCGTTTGTAGATCCATAATTAAATTGTCCATGGATATAATGGCATCAGCTAATGATCCATCAGAATTATTTGTACCTGCCATAATAATTATGTCTTTGTACGTATGTAAGTCGGAGCTAAGTAGTTTGGAGTGAATATCCTCTATCTTCGCTCCTCTGAGGCACATAACCTCGACTGAATCTTGAAGGACATTGGTGTTCACGCCTTTTATTATAGAACCCCCCAATTATCAATGTCTTTTTAGGAAGCGTTTTGCTTGCTAGCGGGACGCGTGTTGTAGTAGAGTTCTCATTTACCTGCGGGATACGGTCATGTAACTGATCTGGTGCAGGTCCATTAACCACTCACTCGGAGCTTATTTGTTTGGAAGTCTTTGGTTTAGGAAATCTTGGCGCTGGCATAGGTTAGTATGCGATAGATCGTGGATATGATGATGAAGGTTTATTATTAACTTTAGATTCATCAAGAGTTCCATTCACGGTAGCTTCCGTGGCAGCCTGTTGGGTGGTACTTTGCAAAACAATATCAGCAACGGCCATCTCAGTCATAACCCCGACTTCTGTCATCGTTTTTGTCTCTGGACATGTCATCACACAAATTTCATCTGCCATTTTAATACATTTAGATTGTAAGTCACTGGCAAGCCGCTTATTTTCTTTATGGAGCTCCTTGATTATGGCTTCCATGCTCAGAAGCAGTTCATTAAGCATAAAGATTTGCTTAAATAGGTCTTGCTGACTGGGTTGGCTATAACTGAATAAATCTTGCTACGTGAGCTGGTTAAGGCTAGATCTTCGTTGATTACGCGCAGCAGGTGTGCTGGCATATTCTGGACTGAAGAGCTGCTTAGGAAACGTAGTAGTTTCGGGTGAAAAACACAGTTCATCTTCGCGCAAGGTCAGACCAGAACAGTTTTCATTTAAATTGTCGAATTGTCCATTTTGATTTTGAGCGACATCTGCAATACGGGTGACATTATTATCATTATTATTTTTGTCACTATTGTCATCATCACGCTTATCGAATTTATTTTCATCAAATATCATGCGCAACAAATGCAAAAGATCTGTTGCAATCCAGTAGCGACAATTCTCTCCTTGTACATGTATGACGGATGTGGTTGGGTAGACTGTAACTGTTACATTACACTCGACATTTTCAGAAACAAGACGCTTAAAACGGAATATTAATCCATTGTCCTCCTTATTAGTTGACTCACCATAGAATTGCTCAAATGCAGAAATCCATTTGGTTATTGAATTAGAATTCTTCACTTTTACAGTTACTGAGTATTGTTGTACTTAATTAAGTATTTTTTATTTTCTTCAGAGCTAACTGTTTCTATCTCCACACTTCTGTTTAGACTATCCGCACTTGAATCTCCAGATATTAGAGGCATTGCATAAAATGTAGCATCATGTATGACACGGTAACATTACGGATTACATAAGAAAAGATGGCGGCGATGATATTATGTATGAGTCACTTTCGTGTGTGCGTGCCTGAGCGTGGCTATTGCCAAGTGTATGCGTGCGTTCGTGTGCGCGTTCCTGATGGCGATGCGTCCGTGTGTGCGTGTGTCTCTATGCCCGTCCATTCGTGTTGGTGTGTCCATATGGCCATGTCCCTATACCATACATTTTTACAGCTTATGATGGCTGTCATGATTTACCTTTCAACCAATCAGAAAAAAATACCGTGTCTGCTTCGATACAGATACACGCTCAGTCATAGAGGTGCCATCTATAGCTTGACAATGCCGTATAAAGGCATCAATGCATATAGGTAAGTTATTGAATATTTTGAAACTAATTTGATTGGAAGTTATTGCTGCCTTGGGTAGCACCAACTTCCAGTCAAAGTAGTTTCAAAATGTTCAACAAGATGATTATTACATAATAAAGAATGTAATGCATTGGTACTTACATGACATCACACACTATCGCTAGAGGAGACAAAATGGCGGTGATCACTATTCAACATTTACTTGATATTGCAAAGCAAATAATTGTGATACAGATGAGGGCATGTGACAGAATATGACTGACATGGAATCTATAAACCATACGCTATCAGTGCGGTACAACATTTGAGATGAGATTAGCATCCCTTTCACATTTTGTAAAGATAGCGACATCAGTCCTAATATTTTATTCGTTACATTTTTCGGGAGCTGCTCCCCATGAAAACCACATGTTGCTTCTATATTTTAATAAATGAAAAATTTCAAGTGCCCATCTTATCTGTCTTGATTAAATGTATTAATCATATTTGGAAATAAGAACAAAAAGCAAATAACACAATAACGAGCTCTGCACAAATTATAAATTAATAATAAGAAACCCAATAACTAACCTTTCGCTGTGCATAACTATATATTCAACTTACTGAGATATCAATAAACTGACCAATTTTACCCACTCCAACCTCATTCTCACGCGTCTGACATGTACGTTCTCATTCAACTGGACATGATGACTCATCTAATTATACAGATTTTGGCCAGGTCAGATAGTACGCTGCACTAACCAGCCCCCAGTATAGGTTTGACACTTCTACAAACATGAACATTATCAAAACCATATTAGCATTAATGCATTAGATGAGATTGTATGTGAATGTCCTTGACCTGACCGGTTATAAAGGTAAATGAGAGCTCATCCAGCTATTTAATCCGATTTTATCATTTTAATTAACCATAGGCCTACCTTTCATTCTGGATTTCCGATTGAGGATGAGATGGTATCATTAACACTTCGTCTCGTCCCAGATAACGCTGCTGACTGGGCCGATAACGGGCCGATACTGAACGTATAGTCACGCTATCGGTCCGGCATCGGCTCAGTAATCTGTGTTATCTGGGGTGGGTTGATGAGACGTGTGGCTCCACGAGATCCACATTTCTACATTATCTGGGGATGGGCGGCGCCTACACCTCCGGCGTCATCGTGACGAGACTCGATGGTTGTTACCTGTTAGGGCGGCTGGCTGCTCTTCTTGTGCGGTTTTACTTGGGTTAGAGCGCCTCTCAAAGACACCTTTCTCATCTTCATGCCTGGTGTTATCCTTCACTTCGACCATGAATATGCCCAACATAATTAATCTATGGCGCGGTCGGACTGATTGGGCGTTGTGGAGGACATTGTGGTATCGTGTGAATAACGAGGTGGTGGTGGGGAAAGTGGCCGGTTCCTGATATCGAAATTTGAGGATTATGTTCTTAGCATTTGGACGGGCTAGCAAAGCTTTAGTAGTGAGTAGACAGCCGCACTAGTAGACGTCATCTAGACCGTATAATGAAGCTGTTCAATTACAAGTGGTAGTCTTGAACTACGGAGCGCACGATATGCGGTGTCTTTTGGAGAACTTAAGAAGACTGCGCGTAAGCTCGTCACTAATTTTCCTACTATGATGCCCAAATCGCACGAGGAAGCTGTTTCTTTTGTTCATAACATAAGTTCTATCTGTCAAAGTAGTGTTTTTCATTTGTTCAAATGGCTAAGTAATGGTCATCTTGTCTTGGAGTCAATTCCAGTTGAAGAAGTGGCTAAGCATGTGTAGCCCACTGTAAATATGGTTTCAACAGTTTGTTTTATGGATAAGCCTTAGATGTCGGGTGTACTGTAGATTATTTAGCTGCGCTGCATCCATCCCTGTCAATGTACCGCGATAATTATACCGCCAAGTCTGCCATCTCAATTTCATGCGTTCCGGTTACAGCATGCAGATGTTCTTTATTAGTGGCTAGCCATTGCTAGCAACCGATAACGAATTAGTCGACAATCAAAACTGGCCGTATATTTACTATTCTGACATTTTAATGCCATGGCCATGCCGGCCGATGTTGAAACTTATATTTAATCCTTGCGATAACTGACATTAATGAAGTTCAGGACCAGATCAATCTAATGTCAATGCTCATGTTACACGCACGGATGCACGCACACACGCACGCACGCACGCACGCACGCACGCACGCACGCACGCACGCACACATGATACATGTGATAGGTTTATGCTAAGTTCTCGACGTTAGCCAGAAAATAAGGTTTTCTGGGGAGTACTGGTTTTGTTTCGTTTGAGTGCAGATGCGTTCGTTGTTTGGAGGGCCATAATGATTACACCCAGGACATGAGTTTGTGGTCTTAGAGCTATGTGTGAGGCATACTGTTTTGTGGATTTGTACGTGAACTGTTCACGTCACCAGTGTACTAGGCATACCATTTGTGGATTGTATATGAACTGTTCGTACCAACTGAGTATTGGCACCACCTGACTATTTACACCACCTGTGTAATTGCACCACTTGACAATTTGCGCCACCTGTCTATTAGCATCACCTGAGTTTATCAACTGAATAATAACTATTTGCACCACCTGTTTATTAGCGTCACATTGAAGATTTCTGATCTTCGGGTCCTTGTGAATTAATTCTCTTCCCGCTTCGGCAAGACTTGTATGTGAGGTTGCTGCGACAACCTGTCTTACCGAGGATGAAAGAGAGTGATACGAGCTCGCCTCGTCTAAAGATGTACTTGACGATATTTGTATTCGTATCTGGGCCTGATCTGACTGGACCAACAAGATTCGATGATTCGGCACGGCGTTTCTCCGTGCAATTCAGAGCTGACTATGAACACAATAACCAAACTATTGCCTTGAGTAATATACAAGGTGATGAGTTTTATTAACTTTACAATTAATCTACGAAGTGGGTAACTTTTACTGTTACCAGTTTACGACAAATACTCAACTTATTTTAATATTTCCTATTCTTTCTCAACGAACTAGTATTACTCCCAGCTACTCTGGTTTGCTATACTATTCAAGCTGGCTCTTGCCTACTGAAAATACATTCAGCGAGAACTTTGTTACAAGGTACGAGGCGGACCGGAATCCCGACTGAAAGTTAAAGTCCCCCTTTTATACCATCTCAATTTCTATACCTTGTTGTTCCCTAGAATTCCATCTGCTTCCTATGACAGAATGACGGATGCGTGTTTGATAGCAAGTTCCGATTTGTGTATCTAACGCCAAAAATGACGGATGCTTGTTTGATAGCAAGTTTCGATTCGTATATTTCCCATGTCAGAATGACGGATGCTGGTTTGATAGCAAGTTCCGATTTGTGTATCTTACGCCTCTACAATAAATACGTTTTTATCGTAACTTTCGATTGCGTACCTACCGCCTACAGGACGCTACAATGTTCAAGTTATGTGCATTACCTATTAGTCGACAGTCATTTGCTTGTAGGATGTTAAGGTTATCGGTACACAAGTTACCATTCCTCTTAGCCTGACTGATTACTTTTCGGCTTATCTTCTCAAGCTTTCATGGGAACACAGACCGCCATTGTAACCCACTACGTCCGTACGTCATATCTAATCTGATTCCAGTCTGGCGCTAACCATTTTGCCAATTTGATAATGTATATATACTCTGATAACGTATACATATCCAGTGCTGATAATGTATACATTTTCTAATGATGCATACATTCCTCCTACAAGGACGCTATAGACGATGGCTTATCTGGTCCCACGCCCTGTGAGAACATAGATTGCTATGTAACTAACCAAGTCCGTTTGTCCTACCTAATCTCTTTGATTGATTCCCACCTGGTGCAAACCATACTCGACTCATTATCTGCGAAGCGGTACTTGCGCACTAGCTGGCGCCATTGCCGATAATATATATCCAAATAATAAGATGCGGGTAATGCATCTAAGTATAGATGATGATCAGTGCTAGTAACGTTCGGTACATCTTAATATACATGGTGACATAGTCTATTAGCTCACCTGGTATTCATACATGAATCGTGCTCGGGCTTACTCCTCGTACATATAAGATGTCCAGCGGGGTCATGACCTCCCCACAAGACAGTCCCATATCTACAACATGTTTTCACCAACTGTACAATAACTGTTCGAACCACCTGAGTATTCGCACCACCTGACAATTTACACCACCTGTGTAATTGTACCACCTGACGATTTGCGCCACCTGTCTATTAGCATCACTTGAGTTTATCAACTGTATAATAACTATTTGCACCACCTGTCTATTAGCATCACATGTGTTCCCCAACTGTAGCATAACTGATCACACCACCTGAGTATGTGCACTACCTGCCTATTTCCATCACCTGTCTATTAGCATCAACTGTGTTTATCAACTGTACATTAGCTGTTCGCACCATCTACACACTAACACCTGGATTGAATTATACAGCACCATTTTCCAAATTACCGTCTGGATTTACTAGTATTATGTATCACCGCGCAACTTTCATAAGGAGGGATCAATTGCTCTCTCGGTACCGGATCATAGCTGGATAACGTTCACCTTCCCTACTATGTTGATTATCCGTTATTAGTCTATATATTGTGCCCTGCTCCAGAATCTGCTGGAGCCCATATTTCGGAAGTTATATTGTGTAACGAGCCTCACTATACTTGAATTACTCTTAATCGTCATCAAATTCTGAATACCGCCACTATCGTATGTACACATGATATTTAAAATGACTTAGCCTCTCTTCATAACTTTATATAACCTTCATCATACATACTCATTCATACATATGTACCCATTCTAATCACTTATTATCTCAAAATAAATCTCAATATCTTTTATTTAGGCATTGTTGTGTTGTTATCAGCAATTTTAGCAGACATATTATAATGGTATCCAAACTCCAGTAATAATAACAACTCACAGGATGCATGTCTAGACACTAGCCAATCTTTTGTGTGTTTCATCTCTGCTTTCTGCAGATGGGTGCTTACGAGCGGATTTAAGGTGAGAGGTCAGAGGTTAAAGGTTGGGAGTGTATCATGTTGGCTGGGCTCGGGTTACACGTGTTTAAAATGTGGATTTACAACGCGGATCTCTCTCTGATGGATGAATGGGCACTAGATGGATATTGGGCTGTGGAATCAGATGTTTTAGGATTCAATATTCAGGTTAGTGGTCAACGAGCCAGTAGACGCAGTATTTTGTCTGTGATGCATGGGTTTAGTTTATGGTCCATTGCGGATAGCGGCTCCATTTATTCTGACAGCAAAATTCCTCTATCAAGAGGTGTCCACAGATACTATACCATTCCACTGTATCAATCCATCATAGGACGTCATAATCAACTACGTGACGTATAGAATGGCATCATAATCAATGACGTCATTATGATGCCATGAATGACGTAGATAAGCACGTCACGAACGCATAATTGAAGGCTGACTATCCATTATTGTACGAAGTGTCTGTCTTTACTATTTAATAAATATTCTCTTGAATATTTGGAGGCCTTTGGGAACACATCAGATCAGTTAAAAAGGTGTTCTCTTTGCTTCAATAGAATTTTGTTCGCCTGGATGATGAATCTTTTCAGAATCTTGTTTGTTAAGTTGAGGCAATTCTCAATGGCCGACCGATCACGGACATGGCAAACAATCCAAATGATTTGTAAACTCTCACACCCAATCATATATTGAGGCTCCATGCTGGAGAGTGGTCCAACTTGTATCTTCCACAAGACTGGTAACTATGTTCAAGGCCGATGGCGCAGGTTCAGTATTTGGCTGATGAATTTTGGGAGATGGAAAATGAGTATCTTCCTATGCTTCAGGAACGTCGAAATGGTTTCGGCCACGCAGAAACTTACAGGTTGGCGAGATTGTTTTGATTGTGGACAACACCTATATACATACGGTCACAACCTCCAATGTGGTAACTACAACCATGATCCTCTTTCTTCATCTCTCATGCAGTGGATGGAATAGCGCTGCTGCTTCTCATAGACTGTTTGTGGTATTACCTTATTTCTAATAACATTCTCTGACCATTTTGGATTGACTGGTTAGCCGACCCACCTAACTCTCTCTGATCACCCAAGATCCCATCCCTCATATACCACGAGGGTTCGCAAGCCACACTTCCTGGCCTATGAGAGCGCGAGCCCTTGCTGCGCACTGATATTTCACTCTCCAGTCATAACTATGCATGTGCTAGCTTAAAGTTCTCATCTATTCTTAAAAGATACATATCCTAGCTAAATTTATGTCTATTTGTTACTTTATGGACACTTTAACTAACTAGAACTGTAGCCGCCATTTTAGATAGATATTTGCTGGCGCCATTATTTCACACTCTATTGTCTTCGCCGGTACGAAATTGTTCGTATAAAACTATTCTCGTAACGCTAATGCTATAGTCATTCTTATGCTGACTTACAAGGTAAGCGCATAGATGTGCATAGCAGTTCAATACCAGTTGTGTATATTTTCTATGATACAAGTGACAACAAATATATTTATAACAAGTTTAATGAAAACTGTTGCTGCAACAACTTTCCGTCAAACTATTGTCAATATAATCAGCTGATAATACAATTGTCACTAGATAAACAATTTGGCTGAAAATCGTTGAAGTAACAACTTTCAATTAAATTGTTTTCAAAATAATCAGCAGCGTAGTCAGCGTTGCAAGACTTGCTGAAGATATTTCGAGCAACTTTATTGACAATAATTTCTCTATATGGCAGCAACAGCGTTGTCAAACTTCTCAGAATAATCAGCGGACTTCCTATCTTGTTTGCGAGCAAGGGCATACACATTTAGTTAGGCCTATCTGATATGCGTATTTCACAGTGAAATATGTTCACAAAATCAAGCAGTCCACCACCACATGTACGATCGCCTCTGAACATGAACATGAACATGACACGTCTTCCGTGAATAGGATAATATACTTTATGACCTCCAGATTGACAATGAAATGAACAGAATTTTCGAGCATATCTGCGACTGGGTCTCGATTCCGTATATGATTTAGGCCCAACTTATTATATATGCATTTGTGGGCTAAAAAAAAGAAAACCCGTTGATTATTCTGAGGGAAATTTGACAACGCTCTTGCTGCCTGAGCAAGAAATGACCGTCAATAAATTTGCTCGAAATATCTTCAGCGGGTCTTCACACTGATTGCCCTGCTGATTATTTTAAGGACAATTTGATTGAAAGTTGTTTCAGCCACGATTTTCAGCCAAATTGTTATCAAAACATTGCCTAGTGACAATTGTATTATCAGCTGATTATTTTGACAAACATTTGACGGAAAACTGTTGCCGCTATAGGCAGCAACAGCATTCAGTAAACTTGCTGCATTACGAGAATGGTTTTATGCCAACAATTGCTCGCCAGCGAAGACAAATAGAGTCTGAAATTATGGCGCCCGCAAATAGCTATCTAAATGGCAGGCTACAGGCCAAGTTAGTTAAAGTGTCCATAAAGTAACAAATAATCCTAAATTTAGTTAGAATATGTATCGTTTATGAATAGATGAGAACTTTAATTTTCGAAATTCCTACGCATATGCCTATCGGATATTTCGGACTCCTCAAGGGTATTCGCAATCAGCGAACGGCTGCATGGTTAAGAAGTCACGTGTACCACCTCTCCATATAAATGGGTACCAGTGTAAACACTGGGGAAGTTACCGATAATAGACTGAAATAAAACCAGCCTAGAATGCCGTGAATGGGACCTGGGATCAGGGACTCAATAGACGCCAACCAAACTAATAACTTCTACTCGATGCGGGAGCAGAGCAGGAGGGCGAGACCATGCAATAGGATGAGGGATAGAGTCTGAATACTAAAAGTATTACCATTAACTTATGATATCAGGAAACTCTTCCACTGTTTTCTGGCAAGGTACCGCAATGCCAGGCCCGGCCCATCTCTCGCCCTGTCTGACTGCGACTCTGACATGGTGAAGGCTAGGTTAGGTGAAGTCATGGTCGTCATGATGGATACCAGCATACGCGGAGAATGCATTTCTTCCAAGAGGCGATTGAGCCCATGTAAACCCACTATAGAAGATGGAGCCAGACACCACCTTGTCAGTCTCTGCCGAACCGCCACATTTTGGGCTACATGTCTCTTCAGTGTTGACAAGGAGTCTGATAACTTAGTGTTGTTTGGATGCTGATATGGATGATGATGATGATGATGATGATGATGATGGTGGTGGTGGTGGTAGATGGAGAGGAAGATAATAATGATGACAATCTGACCTGCCTATTAGGTATAATAATGCAAACTGTTCTGTTATCAGAAGGCCAAAGCTCACACACGTTTTATCCTAACAAGGGGTCAATGGCTTGGTGTCTTCCGCAGTCCTAACCATAATGCCAAAAACTAAGGCCTTCTAGATTGCACCTAAAGCAAATAGGTGAACAAGAGTGACAGATGGCGACATTGGATTGACAGGAGCGACAGCTGCAGTGGCCGATATCAGTGATTGGTCCATGTACATGTGTGATTTTGATTTGTTATTGGCCATCTTCGAGTGACCACTGCCCGTAGATCACTAGTACAGCGCCAGCAACAGCCGCATGGAGACTTCGTGTTTTCTGTGAGGTCACCATTTTTGCAGTGATCAACAGCAGCGACATGAACTAATGACAGAAACAGCTGCAGCGACTACCATGGCGAGACATGTTTTGTGGGGCCGTCTTGACGGACCACTGCCACGGCGACCATTTCGAAGGAATGGCAGTCTGCACTGATAAAGACAACCACAATGGACTGGACTCAGCAACAGCCTCAAGGAGAGTTTCTGTTGTCATGACATTGCTTCCGGGAGTGAACAGTGATAACCGCTGTAGAATTACCAGTGCCTGGCTGCAACGTATTGACGGCAGCGACAGCCACACTGAGTGGATCGATGGCAGTGACTGCAACTAGTTAAACAATCATGTAGAGACTTCTTCAACCAGCGTGACCACAATCGTAATTGACCATCTGCAACCACAGATGGAAATGGCAGCCGCAGAAACGCTGCTGTACAAGGTTAAATCATGGATTAAGACAATTTCTGCAAGAAGCATTGTATAGACTCAAATGCTGTGGCCAGTGCTAAATTCATAGGAACGATCAGAAGCGCTGACAGTCGTTAATAAGATCTAGTGTGTTCCATGCTGGAGATCACCAGTGTATGTGTGCACCAGTGAAGAACGTTGCATTCCAATGTGCCAGTGCATCTGTTATCAGTTAATTTGTGAAGATAGATGGACAATCATTTTGGACATTTACACTTAGTTTTATCCGTTATTTTCGGCCCATTGAATCGAATTCCTGATGGCAGTGTGCATTATGTAACAGTAATTTCCTCGGTCATTCGGACTTGAATCTTATAGCCCGAACTGAACTTGCCAAGACAATTTCACTGCCATTTTAGGCTTTTGCACATTTTCATATTCAACTAGCGCTTTAAACTAACCCCTCCATAGTGAATGTTGTGCGATCAGCAGTCAAATAGCGAAGATCTGAGTGAAGAAAAAGGGAACTTGATGACAGGTCTAATAACGAATGGCTACAGTGTTAGTAGAAATCACAGGTTTAACAGTGATCAACCAATAATTTAATTACATCATAACCACTGGTGAATGTATTTCTATTGCATTGGGTACTGTTGTTTTAGCTGCGCATAGCAGCTCAATAAACCATTGATGCCCATTTACTCCTAGTTACTAGTTAGTCATAAAATCTTACTCCAGGCTGTATCTAAAAAACTAATGGCCTGATTTGGTTCAAATTTCAACACAACGGAAGAACTTGCTATGAATGAGGATATCCAGCCATTGGCCGTGATCCAGATAAAGAACAACTCCTAGATCTCCGAAGCTACAGTTTAGATACTACTCGGATATGATTCAAATCCTAATACAGGAAAGGGTGTGGCATTACATTAGGATTACGCAAAACTGGGCACGATTATAGAAAATTCGAAAAATCCGGAAGCTACTGTGATTCTATCGACCTTCTTTAATTATCGTATAGTCAACTGCACGAGCGGACCTTGCTTGGTCATATTCTGAGTGCTTCTGGGACAATTCTAATACCTTGGGTTATCATATATCGAATGCATTTTTTTCTGCAACTCATTAAAGCGTGGACAACCTGAGGACTTTTACCTGTAATAAAACTGATTAACTGTGTTCCACATCTTGTTTGGTTTATCCATAGATTAAGTATTGCTGGTTCTTGCCTGTGACCAGTGCTTGACTGGAGATACTTCTTCTTACCATTCTTCTCAAGCCTAATAGTAGTTGTTGATGTATCGGTATACCAGCCAGTGTCAATTTCAACTATTCTTTAATATCAATCAATCTTTAAGTTTTAAATCTTTATTGGTAGTTAATATGGGTCTTGTGGCCCGAATGTATCATATTAGCTCTTCATCGGCAGACGTCTATGTTCAGATATGGTAGCAAAAATACCACCATAAAGTCTGAGGAATCCCCGGCCATCACATCAATTATAGGGTCACATGGGACGACCCTGGCTGATCTCGGCTCCCTGACTAACGAGGTGCTGGTGGTCAGGGAGGTGGCCCTTAGTTCACCGACGAAGGAGTTGCAGCTCCGAAGACAGAGGCAGGACCTGACCAAGAGCTAGTTAGCGATGATTGCAGAGCGGATCATCATCACACGTCTGTCCGCTACATCTATTGCCTGATGTGGTCCTGCAAGATGGAAAGTCAACGGTCCTGTACCATATTTCTTACTAAGACCTAGGAATACCCCCATGTGTTCTGGTACCACATTTGTAAAGGTTATGAAAGCTTTCTCCAGATCCATGTCGGTGTTCTTAAGACGGGCATGCGGCGGAAGATTGGAAATCATAGTAGTGTACTGGAACATGCATTTTACACATTGGCACCTGTAATCCCAGTTCTATGGCAATGATAGATGTAAGCTCTTGACTATTTTGAAACACCATGTACTTGACGAATTTATCATATTTGGTAGTTGTAGTCGTAGGTTTAATCCTGCTCTGGTTAAAATATTAGTCAATTAGAACTATTTGAGAACGAACTTTCGAGACGCAATGGCCAGAGGTGTTAGCTGGGATTCCCCGGGTACAAAGTGAAGTCGGTCTCGTCGAGGTCATAATAGCTGATCTAAGGGCCATAAGATCCAGAAAATGGCGTCTTGACAGATCAGGAAGCGGTTCCAGCAGAGACGGAGAGCATTTGTAGAGTCTGGTCCTGCGGAACAAGAATGCGAGGAATCTCCGGAGTGGTGGGGTGGCAGGATATTTCCAACACAAATCATGCAATAAGCATGTACAGAGGTGCGAGATAGGTTTCAGCGGGAAAAGCACTGATTGGATGGAGAAGCTATGTTAAACTGCTGTCAGTGGCTGCAGCACCGGAAGGGCAGACATCTTGAGGTGCGGAAATCCTCAGGCTAGCGATAGTAGTATCTCTAGTAACGATTGTGGTGGCGGCAGCAGAAGCAATGTTCGTGGTGGCAGTAACGGCTGTGGTGACGGCTGTAGTGATGGAGGTTGTCATAGCAGTGATGTCCAGGACGGCGGTGGCTGTTGTGGTGACTGCTGTAAAAGTGGCGATTGTCGTGGTGCTGACGATGTCTGTGGCAGTGGAGGCTGAACTAATGCTGGGAGAAGTGGTCAGGTCCAGAATCGTGGATGGTGAAGACGGAGAAGCAGAAGACGCATCTGGGAGTGAGGCGATCAAAGGCGATGGTTCATGAATGGCAGAAGCTGGCCGAGTCAGAGGTGAAGTAGATAAAGGAACCATGATGTGATAGAATCAGCATTGTCAGGGCGGAAACAGAGACAAGCGGCGGCGAAAGGCGGAAATGGGCGAAGTTCCATCTGAAGGTATAGCTGTAGTGGCTGGTGAAGCTATGTCCAACCGTGAGGATGACGATGAGGTGCTATCTGATGGAAAATGTCGGCGGTTACTGCTGTGGTGAGCAAGTGGACGTTGCAGTAATAGAAACGAAAAACGTAGTAATGGTAGTGATTGTCAGCGCTAGAGGACATCACCATAGATGTGCCGGCAGAAAGAGGAGCTGGCGGACATTCATCGATGGAGCTTATGTCAGGTGGTGAATCGGATAAAATATGGCAGGTCTGATGGATGAATTGTTGTAGCCTGTCTGTCGGTTCTAGTTAGTGCCTGAAGAGCTGTTCAGATGGCATTAGAAGGTGGTATCACATGCTGGTTTCAGGTGTGTCCGCCTCGCCATCGCTGAGGCATAAGTCTTGCTCTAGCTCAGCTTGTGATGGCTGCTTTGCCACTGTGAACAGGACAGGGCGAGTGGTTTTCCAGATACAATGCCCCGATGGCGATGCCAGTCGAGTGGTCATCGGTGTTGGAGTAGTCATGACCGATTGGGCAATTGGCGAAGCACTAGACGGAAGAGGTGTTGAGACGGATTTCGCAACGGGAGGTTTGTGCAGTCGCAAGGAAAGCGATTCACTCTTTTTACTCCCAAAGGCGCCATGTCAGCGGAGGCAATAGCGGCGACGAGGCATCAAGCTTTCTTTGATGGGGTCGGAGAATCATCATGAGGCATAGCGGAATGTCTTGGAGCAGCAGAAGAAGCAGACAGAAGATTTTCCAGGGCAGAAGAACTGGCGGAAAGATCAATCGGAGCAGAGAGACATCGGATGGTCTGACGGATTCAGATTTTTCAGCGGCTAGTCGGGAGATGATCTTTTGGGAGGCCAGAGGAAAATCCCGCTCCCCTTGGATGCACCCATGGGGAAGATGCATAAACACGGACAAGGCAGCTCAGAAACATTGCCCTTAACCCCAAACGTTGTTTCTCGTGGCGGACATTGGTTCAGATGAAGATTTTAGAACACTGTGCAAGGGTGCGATCTGGTACTCATGATTCTGGTGGTGATCTGAACTAATTAAGACGGAAGCTGATCGAAATGGTACTTTTGTTTATATATGGCTATGGCGGAGGAATCCTTAATTAAAATTTCAACAAGGTGTTTACCAAAATCCTACTTTCACTTTCTATCACTTCTTGGCTTTGATGTGCGAAAAATCCATATACATAATGAAGCGCTGGTCCGAGATCACAATATTCTGTGATGCGCAAAAATTGGTTTGGTCTTTTTGCTTTCTTTTCCGTGGGTTTGGGCATCTTAATTTTTCTTTTATCTTTTGGAGGGTATTTATTTTCTTTTGGACGCAGAATTCATATTCCTTAGCGGTGGCACAGTCCCACTAATTTCGCGGAATCCTATTTGGCGAGAATAATATAGGTCAGGCGTAACCGGTGCAAAAGGTGATTTGCGACAGCATTTAAATCAATAATAACGAGAGATGTGTTGCTATCATAGCGCTATTCATTTGTAAAGGTCCGATTATAAAAACGTGCCGAGGCTACCCATCTATTCTCTTAATTAAGGTTATATCGATATACCGTATTTATATATAGTATTTTTAGTATATATAACGTGGCTTTCCCGCAGTCAGGTTTCCTCGCCTCAGGCAATGCCGTGATAACATTACAAACATGTGCAAGCTGACCTAAGCAACCCTAATGTTACTAATAGCTACGAAGATGAGGGTTCCTATGTTTGTTTAAAACATCAGGAACTTCCAGCTTGAGCGAGTTGAGAGGATGCAAAGTCACAGGGTGTGCGTGGCCATGTGGCATGGCAAGGAGTCAGGCGACAATGCAGAGTATTGTTTTGATGCACACGCAGGCTTAGAGAGATGATCTTGCCTAACAGTTAATGTCCAGGCAGAATTAATCTGGTTCATCACCTTCAATCAAAAACTTATCCAGCGTTTATGTGCTGCGGTGGAAAAATTGATCCTAAACTCCTCTCTTCATTTCATGAATTGGCCTTCGGAGACTTAAGGGGCGGGGGCCACAATTTGCATACTTATGGAACATCACAGATTACTTTCACAAGGGGTGGATTGACCTGGCATGGTTGTATGGGAAACCCGAGCCTAGACTGCCAAGGGATTCATGTCTGTATTCTTACTGCTCTAGGTTGTCTCAGTGCATAGGATTTCCCTCTCAATCGGGCATAATTTTGCCTACCCGTTGGTGACATCGATATCAGATAGCATTCGTAAATGGCGGAACCTATTTTATTTGCTCCACCCGATGGAGTTATTCTGCACTGAGACTCCATTTTTCTCTCTTGTGCATCTAACCAGTATAAGATACAATATAACGTCAACGTAAAGTGGTGTCAAGGGAAGGAGTGCTACCGCTAAGCATGATACTTAACCTCGAAACATAGGTGGGGGTAGCCTTTAAGCTAGGGTAACGGCACTGGGTATAAACAATTGGGGCATCAGTGCAGTTCTGAATCTGGTCGTCAGTGGTGAGCAGAATTTCTGATGGCGGGGTGGAGGGAGGTTTGGAAGGGAGTTTACATTACCTACCGTTTCTACATCTATCTCGAAGGGAAGCCAATCTTGGTCACACATGTATGGTTTTCCGGAATGTGTACCTGCCGCTATTCTCTCAGGATGGGGGGGGGGGGCATCAATTGCGTTGTCATCCCCATCGGGAAGATCAGGTGGTGGTTGTTCAGTTGGCTGGGGTGGCGATTGAACGGTAGGTGTTCGGTACTCACCGATAGTGTTCTGGTGGCAGTGGGATCTTCTTCTTCTTCTTTTCGATCGCTGGTATCACACTTGGAGAGCCGTTCTCAAGATGAAATCTGTGGTTTTCTGCAGTTCTTTCACAGGCCCATACAGCTTTTCAAGAAAAGAGGTTGACAAAGGCCAGATCTCTTCTCTCAGCAGCTGATACGTACTGCAACATTGAAGTATGAGGGATCTTCTCTTCTACACAAGGTTTGAGGCAGGAAAAATGGAGAAAGGCCTCCTTGTCATCCGGCGCATGGAGGTGGTATGTAACGTCCGATTTCAGCTCGAGGACAGTGTATGGTCCTTTCCATTTGTAGCTCAATTTGCATCTGGCTCCAGCGGATGAGGTCAAGTCACTTACTCAGACATGGTCGCTGATGGCATGGGGTCTCCGCCCTACATCATGTGTGTGGGTGTAAATCCAGTGTTGGAATGGACAGTGATATGGTAACACATCATAAAGGGGAGGCATAAATCCCAGTTGTGGCAATCACTAAGCGGATGGAAAGGCGTAGTTCATATTTTCACAATACGTAAGAGGCAGCAAAGTTCCTGGAATAGCCGGCTTTCAAAATTAGTGCCTTGATCCAAGTGTAATTCTCTGGGGATTCCTAAATGGCAGAAAACTTGATTTACAAGCCTGTCCGCGAATGGTAGCGACTTCCTGGTTCAGGAGGGCGAAAGCCTCCATCCATTTGGTGAACTAATCTTGGAAGACAAGGAGACTATGGTTCCTGTGGTCCGAGGGGGTCAATGGCGACGCATTCGAATGGTGCGTCGTTGGCACGGGAAACATTTGGCGGTTCGTATTTTTACAGAAGCATCTACCCCTATCCAGTTGAAACGAGGTATGATTCATTCCATGGTTCGATCGTGCATGATTGGGGCATTCATGTTTGTGCAGACAGCTTATTACAGGGCCATGGTGAGGGTCTTGTTCTTGGGCTAAGTGCTCGAGGTCCCACTGATCAGCAGACAAAAGGTGTTTCGGTTTCTACTGTTTCTGTGATGTTGGAGGCATTCAGAGCAATAGGCATGGGTAGATCTTTAAAATCGTCCAGTATTCTAAAAGGTCCAGGATGTTTTCAGAACAAAGTGTCGACATTCCCATGTAATTTTCTGGGGGCAGTGGATCACATCGAATTGAAAACTGTAGGTTCTCCTGCCAGCAGAAAATCTATCTTTCGAGGGTTTCACAACCTTTTTAGCTAATGCAGTGTGGCGTGAAAGGTTTGCTAGAAAGGAAATGTTTGGGACATGGCCAAGAGTTCATGCTTGGTGGTGGCATAGTGGCATTTGGTGCGGGAAAGGCATCAGGATCCATAGCACATTACTTGCTCATGGCCGTCATTCTCATTTTGGGATAACTGGCCGTTTCACATTATAGGTTGAGTATAGGAGATATGATTTCAATGCCTCTCAGTAACATCCCAAATGGGCTAGATTTAGGTTGGGCTGTGTCAGCTTCATATTTGGGTACTGAATGACCTACATTAGAAAATTGAAGTTAATCTGCTTTTAACTTTTGTTTTTGTGATGATCAAGGTCTGCAAATTAATAATTGTTTCCGTTTCACTTTTAAATGACATGATATTTGCACATCTGCTGCTGCACAGTAGGGGTGGTCAGGATGAAGGAACATCAATGTGAATGATGCTGCGAGTACATATGAGTTGCAGGCAAAATATGAAAGCAATCCGTTCACTGGTTACGGATATATGCACTTTCCAGTAAACTGGGGATGTTTCTGTCCCAAAAAATAATTGAATGTCCTCTCCAGAACTAGTTACCCCCTTAAATTATGGTAATAGATTCACAGTATAAAAATGCAAATTTTCAAAGCAGTGGAACACTATTCCAGATAGCCATTGGTTTAAGTGCCGCGCATGCCTCCATTACTCTATCGTCGTGTCTGAAAATACTCTTAATAGCTTTCTGTCAAAAACCTGTCCTCTCCAAAACCTGTTCTCATCATACTCTAAAGCATTCTTCAATAGCTCTAAATCGTGGTATATATTGGCCATGGCTTAGTGTTCAAATAACACAGTGTATCATGATTCATATTTATCTGTGGTTTTTATGACATGGGAAAATGAAAATTCTCAATATGTCCTCTCCAGAACTTTTTTTTGACATCCCTGTAAATGTGCTATAGAACAAGTAAAAATAAGCTGTGTCTAGTCTGATATTATAGATTGTCTATAAAGACATATAAGTAACAAGTTCAAGTCATTTAACTAGATGTTTACACTATCTAGAGCTTTACATAGAAACACTACCATTCACAAGTAATGTGCTTTGTGGTAATCAGTTCCTGTGGAGTATACACAAATTAGGATGTTAGCACAATTAAAATATCCGTCCAATTACCTTATGAGACATCTTGGTATTGCCTTACATTCATTCTAGATACTAGATATCAGACAATGGATATTAGATATGTACTGGTCAAAGTTCTGGAGAAGACATTTTTGACAAGTACACTTATTGTCCTGTATATGTGCTTTAATTGGATGTAGCCTGCTACTTTTGTCTTTATTACAGATGTAGGCCTCTGTTCATCAACACAGCTACCGGTACATCCTTGCCTATACATTCCTGCTCTCTGCACTCTAACTAGGAAACTATATACATCTGGATGGTTATGGACCCAGGGCTGCGAAACTAAACTTTGGCTTGGATAAACCATAGACACACTCCCCAATATCACATAGAAACCCCTAAAGCTGATTATCAGCTGAGTGGATCAATATAATGATTATGGAAAACTGCACTGTAGACTTTGTGCCATAAGTTGTTGCTCAAAACCTACAGTGCAGATTTCCACTGCAGAGATAAAGATTCATTCAAGTGATAATGGTATGCTTTTCAGGTGATCGGTGCTGTTGTCTACTGATAAAATGGATTCGATAATGACAATCAAGTCTCGATTCCCCACAGACTTAGAAGTCAGAACACTAATTAGGATCCTAGCTCCAGTAATAGCAAAACCGCAGCTCTTATGCATAAACTGAAGAGGGAATGTCCAGAACGATATCTTGGTTATCAGGACAGCGATGCACAGAGAAAACGTATACATAATGTGCATGTATCCAGTGTTGCCCACAACATCTGATTTTTGCGGGTCCCAATGACCCCACACTCAGATTTGGGGGTCCCACTGTAAAATCGGGGGGTCCCATGGGGTCCTCATCTGAAATATTGGGGTCCCATGTTTTTTTCTTAAAATAAACACAACACATTGATCTAATTATAAAGTACTTTATTAAACATGTTGAAAGCACTAGTTATGACATTGTGTAAATACTGTCAATGTATATATAGAGAATATTAACTATGCAGTGGTAAATTTTCAAAAAATATGTATTCTGTGATCCACAATGGTGGCTAAAATTGATCTATTGAAATGGCCCTTGTATATTTAACTAATAACATTTGAACTGCATGTCAATAAACAATAACTTAAGGCACTGTACTTGTTTGCTGTCTGATAAACCAACCAACCTACATTGACACCCTTGTATGATAAACATTTCCAAGACCACTACATTAGTAATTAGCAAATTGAAAAATTACGAGTGTCTGGGGCGAGTTTGCTCAAGGACGACTTGACCTTCTTCGATATAATGCGCGCATATTTTTTATAATGTAGCTGGAATGACTAAATATAGTGGAATACATAAGCTAAAATCAGACAAAACAATAATTTATCAAAAATAATCTGTAAAAATCAGATTAAACTGCGTAATTAGTGAAAATATATCAGCCAATAACCGGATATCTCTAATTCATAGGGAGGAACTATGTAACGCGATTGCTGATTGGTTGAAGCATAGATAACGCATTAGCGTGTATCCAATAAGGACACTTGTATCTGGGAGCTTTGAACTATACGTTGTTTGGAAAAAATCAATATTTTAACGAATGCCTACCTGGAGATCGACGATATCGTTGAACATCGCTGCTGGGATGAGCTTTTTAGTTGAGAAATTGGGAACACCTAACGATCGAGTATTGTTAAACATTATAAACACTAATCCATCAGTCAATTAATCAGCCGCTATTACTAAATAAAAGACAGCGTATAGAGCGTATTGATACCGTTATTCATACAGCAATACAAAGACACCGCCGCTAATCCGTCAAATGGCCATTCAAATGTAAAAGGTATCACAATATCTTCCATATATTCCTTCATCCATTTAGATATTTTGATAAGTAAATAGAAAACAATATTTTGCCTGTAAGTCGTGCTTTAGGCAAGTAGGCATGCGCAAATTAATTTCAAAATATTAGCATATTAGTGATAACAACTTTCTGAGCTGTGAAAGGGTTACGACGCCCAGACACGTTTGTATACGCTTGATCAGTTGTATTGGATTTCTCAAGCGTGAGTCCCTCTAGAGGGAAATTCCGCTGTTACCCAATCAAATACGTCACAATGACGTTTAGCACAACAGACAGAAACATGGCGGGTATTTTTGCAATTTGTAGGCCAAACAAGGCAACTGACATCGGACTTGTAAACTCATTATACAGGTAAAATATTATTTTCCTATACAAAGAGCAGTCGCTTGTCTGATTAGACAGATATACTATTGAATTTTGCTAATGGAAAGCAGATTATGTGCCTAAACAGAATGTCATACCGGTTTTATGTTATATCTCGATATTTCGGTATCAGCAAAATCATATCGGTATGACTAATGGTATAGCTATGATACTGGTATTCGATATAATATCACTATATCATGAAGCCCTAGAGCGCAAGTGTGATGAAGGGCATTCCTGTGGGTCACAATGTACTTTAGCTCTGCAATTTTTGAGAAAGTCAATGCCAAGCTGAGCATCATTCGCGATATTGGCTACGATCATCTGCTGGATGAATCGAAGATCATCTATTTGGATCTTAAAGTTGGCGGTTCCTGGCTGTATGTCAGGTTTATCTGTACAGTTTCAGCATTTGTGTCCTGTCAGGCGGCAATTGGGGGGAAGGAACAGTGTGGACGGACATTGTTGTATTGCTTTCCATTCGTTAGCAGTGTCACTTAACACATAGCTTATTGGGAGGGAGGGGCCTCTAAGAAGCTCTGGGATAGACCTGAATGGGTTTAAATCACTTGACTGGTATTCTGGGGTATGTTCCGGGTTCATATACTCGACAGGTTCGGTGTTATCCACAGCTCGGGTGGCATGAGGAACTTCTTGTTGATGTCCGGCATGAGGGCAGTTCTGGAACCAATGTGTGATTTGTCTGCAAAGGAAGCATGTGTCCGATTTTGGATGTGGTGGTGCTTGTCCGCTAGGTGGGTAGTAAGGTAGCCGAGGACTAGGGTACGGTGGCCAGCTTGTGGCTGGCTGGTCCTGTGTCCAAGCGGCAAGTCGCTCATTCTTCTTAACGGGTCTACCTGGTCTGGAGACTTTGGTTACCACCACAGAAGTTTCTTGTCTTTCCTGGCCGTCATTGACATTCTTTACAGGTCAGAGTATCCTACGCTTGGCGGCTTCATCATTAAGAAAGTTGTTTATACGGAGAGCCGCATTCGTGAGCTCCGTGATATCTCGGAGGCCGGATTGGTAGAAGTGGTCTTTTAGATCTGGGTGACCGCTGAATGTTTTGATGAAGCTGTCAATCAGTATGGAATTTTGCATTTCTCCGTGCAGAGCTCTGTATGCGCAGGCTACAGGCCGGCGGACAAGTTTTTTTTTAGATTCCCAGTGGATAGTGCATAACAAGATACCGCTGGTCTTGGCTTTCGCACTATCGACAAATCTTTTTAGGATGGCAGCGCCAAGAAGTGTTGGCTTCTTTTAGGCTCAATGTCATCGGGGGGAAGGTATTACGTGACCGAGAATGGTATTGTCTCGGCGTAGCTTTCCCTGGCAGATGGTAAGTCCTATCTCCCTCCTGATTATGCTATGTGGTGTGGTAGAAGTTGGCATCCTCATATTTGGGCGGCATCCAGTTGGCGGAATCGTCCTCTGGAAATCCTGTTGCAGCCCCACATTGAGCGCCAGCTGTGGCTGAGTGGCCGCCGGTCTGCACCTATTGAGGGCAGGTATGGTGTCGTCAGAGGGGAACAGGCATGCGGTCATCGCAAAAGCTGTCCTCATCGTAGTAGTCCTCGAGCGCCGAGTCTTCTGCGTGGTCTGGTCCGTCAGTCCGAGATCCGCTGGGACTTGCAATGCCATCCCAGGGGCACTTCTTCAGGGTTCCCCCACAAACGCTTGCTGGCCAGAGTGGAAAGGCATGTGTGAGCGACTGTCTCTTGGACTAGGGGGTCTGGGACCGGGTTCAGGAGATGGGGAGAGAGAGAGAGCAGAAATCCTACCAGCAATCGCGTCACTAATCGTTCGGTCAGTCTATAAGGTATTAATCGGTCGTTATACAGTTGTTGCTATTGGTGATTTTCCTTATGTTGGCTATGTCTACTTTGGTGTGCAGTTGAAGGGGAATCATTGCTTTAAAGATTATTTTGGTGGTCGCTGCCTGAGTAATCCGATGCTCCCTGGAGTTGTCCTGATGTGGTCCTTTTGTGTGTTCCTTCCTAACTCTAACAATTTAAGTGGATCCCACACTAGACGGTAGTTTAAGCGATCCTAGGCATTTTTGTGGGTTAAGGCCTCTGACAGGTGCAGAAGAGCGCAATCGGTTAGATTATGCGAGAACCTCTACCCTTGCAGTTAGGCGAATCTTTCGCTTGCAGAGGAAGACCAGCTTGAGCGGTGTCAAGAAAGACTTGATGAGGTCCAAGAATGATCTACCGAGTTTGAGACATGGTAACCAGCTTGTATAACTAAAAGAGGAAAGAGTTTAGGGAATCTGTTGAGTCTAGAAACTGCTGCAGTCCAATGCGATGACAGACACAGAATGATGGTGGATTTGAAAAAGATTCTGTAAGGTGCACAGGCGAGCTGAGAAATGCAGCACACCAGACTGCTTTCCTTGTCCTATGACTGTTTGCTACTCAAGAAAGCTCAGAGGCTTGACAGGATAACTTGGATTATGGTGCCTGAGAGACGCAGTGGTTGTGGACTACAAGAGAGGAGGCAAACATGACATCCGCAGGTGACTATCGTTTTAAGGAAGAGTTCCAAATGTAGTGTGGTGAGCCTAATGTTTCCAAAGGTGGCACGCAGTCAACAAGGAAACGGTTCCATGGTGAGATCAACTGGTGGTACCACAGTGGAGCAGGAACCAGGATAGACCGTCAACTGGAGTCGTTCCTGAACCATCATCGCTAGATCTGACAGAAGATGGATCTTGTTCATGGCAGAATAGACTCCTTTTATACTAGTTGGCTCTGCATCTCATTATCTTTTGACAAATGGCTAGTGTCGTAGAAGTGCTCTCAGGCATCGCTGGCATGAGTGTGCTACCTCCTGCAGCATCTGCGCGAAAGCCAGCTGGTTAATGGTGTGGCTAAGTTTGTGGTTCTTAGAAAGAGTAAGTTGTGTTCCGTGTCAGTCCCTCGACTGCCTGTTTCCAAAATATGCTCGTGAATGTTATCCTCAGAAAATGGAAAGCCAGGGCATTCCAACAGTACCGAACATCTCTGGTCGTATTGTCATCATAGGCCATTGTTCGAGGAAGCACTCGTACAAAGATAGTATGTACATCCTAAAACGTGCACTCATACAAAGATAGTATGTACATCCTAAAACGTGTCTCCCAGTGGCCCGATGCATGCGCAGAAGCAAATCAATATTTTAGATGTTTTCCTTCGCCTGCGCGTTCATATTGCTATCTGTCGGGTAACCGTAGCATAGCCCTGTAGGCAGCATTTACTGGTCCCGGGTGCCTAGTCCTTCCCATTACCCGACCACACTTGTCTCAAACTATTCAACAGAATGTTTATTAAATTGGCAATTCACCGAAAACTTAGACTGAAGTACTGACAGACTTTTGCCATTTTCAAGACGGACCTAAGTCATTTATTTGTGATATCAGCAATCAAGTGATGTATTTCGATTATCACATCAGATACTTGTGACAGATTTGATCACTCCAGATCAGGTTCGGTGAGAGAATGGCTACTACTACTACTACTACTCCCAAATATATAAATTCATTATGTATATGTCGAAATGCTGTTAAATTCGTTGAAGGCAGTACCGGCATCCAGTCAAATTCGTGAAAAAATATTCAACAGCTTACATATATCATCATCATGACTGTAAACGCCAGATACTTGCACTACAGGTTAAAATGGGTATAATGCGATAATTGTTCTTTTTTATTTTGGGCCCCTTATTTTTCAGGCCCCGGGCTGTTAGCCCATGCCTTAATACTGCTTTGAGTCCCTCCATACAATTTCTCCAGGGAATTCCGCAATGGGTAAAAATGTCTACCAAATTTTCTCCAGAGCTTGTTGCTTTTCCCATGTGTGTGACTGTGTTAACGACAATACATACATATGCTGCAGGTGGATCAGGTATGTACTAAGGAAATGAAAAGCAAACCCATGGATTTCCCTGACAGGCGGACATGAGCAAAAGATTTCATACATGAGTGACTTTGCCAAGTAGAGTAAGAAATTCATTTATAGTTCCTTGCTAAATTAAAATTAATGCTGATTTGAATGTTTCTTTCAGATACAATAGAGAGCATTTCATTTTACAGAGATTCCTTCCTACCCTAGGCTGAACACTCATATGCCAGAAGGCAACCGGAAATGGGGAGATCAAGATAAACATGGTGAAAAAACGTGAGAAATGAGATGATAGAGATAGGGCCAGTATATGGGACAAAGGGCTGTGAACTGCATGGTGGTGGTTGAATTCTAGTCATATTCTCCATGAGGCGAGAAGGGTGTAAATCAAATAAGTCTATGACTACTTTGTTGGAAGATAGTTGTGTCTGAAAAGCATAATTAGAATGTCGATTTCCAAGCCACGAGTGGTGTATCTTAATGTGTGTAATGAACATCAATATAGTCTTGTGCGATTATAGATTTGAGTGATCACGATCCATTATTTTAGAATACTCGTGATTACTCGATTACTCAGCCTTAGTAAAAATTATCTTGGCATAACAACAAATGCATATCAATGATGAAAGGTGTTTAGAAATGTCCATTCGCAGGCCAAGAGAAACCCATTTTTGAAAATGCATCACTGGAATGCCTGGAACGATTGTCGAGACAGTTATTTCAGTGATACATATTCAAAAAACTTCACTTGCCCTCCAAATGGGCCTACATTCATTGCACAGATTGTAAATTTTCTTGACCTATCGCATTACAGAGTAATTAAGTTAGATTTTGAAATATTTATGCAGTAGAAATTATTCATGGTTACTCGAGTAATCTGTTAATTTTTAATCATAAATTCACGATAGAAAAAATTATCGAAATTTTTCATTTAATCACATAATCTTGCAATCCTACCTCAATATATTCTAATAAATGATTACATTCAGAATTACTAATGTTCTGATTCTACAATATACAGTCCAACTTAGAAATATCTTAACATGTTTCCAAAACAAACAGCAGCATGTTAGTTAGTAAGAAATGTTCTGCTGAATATTTTGAACACCTTCCAATCCAGTTATGTTCTAAATATTCAGCAAGACATTTTATCTTGTTTTGGAAACATTTAAATTTATTTCTGAGCTGTACTGCATGGAAAATAAATATTGTTAGTACTTGCCAGTGTTTGCAATAGATTCAAACTCGGATGAGCACATGCCTTTGTGAGAAATTTGTTCAATGTATTCCTCAATGAAAGAAATGACAATACACGGGCAAACTATGGAATAATTTTATTGGTATGTCGCATAAAACTGCGCGGATTTAGCACGTTTTGTGTTTTTGAAAAAATTTCCAGTTATTAAATATAACGAACAATGTCATGGTTTAAATACAGTGAATATGTTACATAAAGGTGACATGAAGCGGTTTAGTAAGTCAGACCTTTTATAACGAACGTTTACTTTGGGGTAGTTGTTTAAGATGTGTGGTCAAATGACCACTCATCTTAAAGACCCACCATCATTTGTTCTGTCTAAAGCTTTAGAAAATATATTGTATTAAAACTGATCTGCCATGTTGCAAGAAACAGTGTTTGACCCTTTAACACTCATATCAGCAAAAATGGCTGCAGCAGTGCGTATTCGCAGAACAAGAGAATACTATTTTTGAAAATTTACCAGTGGAATGACTGGCTCAATAACCGAGCCAGGCATTCCAGTGGTAAATTCTCAAAAAGAATCTTGGTCTACAACTGGACATTTTCTATGAGAAAATTGCGAAGGTTAAAGGGTTAATGGCTACCAGGAACATAGTGCCCTCAATAAATTTTCGTTTTCAATGAATATTACGAGTCTAAGTAGTTACTTTATACAAGACCCACCTAACATTCCTCATGCATTATATTTAAGGATCCTCTTAGTATATAGAGCATGCAGTCAGCTGGTAGGTGTTGGCCGAGCTAATTAATACACATGCGACAGCTGTGCATATCACTGTGCTGTGTAGTGCTTACCCGTCAAATGCACATGTAACACTCCTTCTGGCTAACTCATAACTCACCGTACTGAGGGAATCGTTTTATAGTGCTGAGGACTGCTGCTTGAGTCTTGTTTAAGAGATTAAATGACGTACTCGAGTTAGCAAAAACGGAAATTTATTGATAGCACAAAATTACTGGTAGGTGTTTAGCATGACTTTTAGCTTTAAGCGACCATCTGTCTGTAGTACCAACTTCTCGTGGTCCATACCGTGTTCGTTATTGAAGGTTTGACATGATAGTAGTTAATATTTGTACAGGACATGTCTCTGAAAATGGGTACAATCCAGTGTGCATTATATATGCATCCCTACTCGGAATGTGCACCAATCATAACAGTGTAAATTGAAATGAAGTAGGTGGAACAGGTACAGCATACATATACGCTAAAGACAACGGAATAGATTGACAATTCATTAAATGATCACTGTCATTAATATTGCTCTGGTATAATACTCATGTAGAAAATAAATGTTGTATTGTCACTGAGAGTTTCTTTCCGTAAATATTGTGGCAAGAGGTTTCCGCTTAACGCAGGAGCTGTCCTGATTGCACAAATCTTGTTGCAAGCACAGTTGGTTTTCTGGAAGACAACCGAGATCAGAACCTTCGAATGACAGTTTTCGTTTCTTTGAACCGAGCGTGCTGGGCTTTGTTGCAGCTATCATTCCAGTCTTGCTACTGTCATTAGAAGTATTAGTCACATGTTGGTTTCCGCCATCCTTGCTTGTTTTACTATACTTATCATTATTGCCTGAAAAAGATTTCTTGTCCTTCTTGGATGATATAAATTTACAAAGCCAAATGAAATGCTTCTTCAAATCGGATAGTTCGACCATTTTATTACCATGACTGTCAGCAACTGATAATCCATAATACTGACTGAATGCACTCTCCTCTGTTGACGAGCATTTGACTGTTGGAACTTTGAATACTTTCTCAATAAAGAAGACTAATAGGGATAGATTAATGATAGGGAAATACAAAGTATGTATGGCTTTTACAAGAGCATATTTACCTTTTCTAGTGTGGTGTTCCAAACAGGATAAAGCTTTGCCATAGAATTTGACAAAATGAATACACCGAGCCATTTTGGTGATTTCAGATAAATTCTCTACTTTGGTGAAAGCTACATCTAGATGGGCTTCGTCATTCCCAGTAATAGATGCATCTGGATTGATGCCATGAAGTGATGCATTTGTAGCATTCAATAAAACAGTATCATTAATTGGCATATTTATAAGCCTATCATGAGTCGTATCCGTAGTTGGAATTGCGTAGCTCGGAATAGTATTTAGTGTAGCTGAATTCGCTTGTGATGTTAAAAGATCATCAAGACTCGATAGTTGTTTTTGTGTGCATTTATTAGTTGCATGTGTAGGAGAATTTCCTTCAACATTAGCAGCAACTATGCTGTTTATTTGAGATGAGCGAGTCTGTTGATCACCAGGTGTAGAGACAGAGGATGTAAACGCAGGGTATATAATACAACCTGCACTGGTTGTTATAGGAGAAATAAGGAGATGGCAATCAACACTTGTAACTGAAGCAGATATGCCTGGACTAGATTTATCCAACATCACTATTGGACTAGAATTGTCTTTACCTGGCATGCCGGGACTAAGTCTACTTTCACTATGAACATTGGCAGAAGAGGCATGATGACTACCATCCGTCACAGGAAATGGAGGAATTTCAGCTGATATAACAGGATTGATTACACTGGGTCTATTGGATGTTATTTTCACTGAGTGAACTTTTGCTGTATTATACAAATCCTTAACTTTCTCATTATATTGCGTTCTAATAGTATCTGTTGGCCAGTTTTGACTATCCTTATTTCCATCTGGGCTACGGTTCTCAGTCTGTGATGTATTCTGTATGGATGGAAGTGGTTCCATTGAAACTGTCACAGAGAGGTTTTGTTGAGCATGCTGTAAATTACACGTGTCCGAGGCTTGATGTTGTAGTTGCAACTGCTGTGGTTGTTGGATCCGTTGTAGCTGGTTTGGCAGTTGTGTTTGATGTGCTTGGGGTCGAGCATTCATGATATTGCTGTGTGGTATCTGCAGTAGGTTTTGGAAATCCATATTACTATTTACTGATGAACTACTAGTAGACGTATTGTCAGATGGGCATGAAACCGAAACACCAGAGACATTTAATGGTTTTGGTACAACAGGTGGGTTTAAAACATCATGTTCTTGTGGTCTATATAAATTTAATTGCCTGGATTGCAATTGAGAATTAGACACAGGTGGGGTACTGAATACACTTTCCAACCTACTATTATCAGAGGTAATGCTATTTATACCATGTTTATATGAATTCGTGATTGATGTGCTTGACGCTAGAATAGATTGATATCCATGATGTGGCACACTGTAACTACTGTTACAGAATGAAGTCAATGATGCAAGGCCACCGATAGACACAGATGAGTGATGTTGGTTATTCAGAATATCAGCCAGCGTAATATGATTCCCATTTACTGCTGTCTTTAGAGATTGTGTCATAGCTGCAGCACTCGTTGAAGTTGTACTAGGCTGTCCGACATGATATTGGTTAAAATTGTGGACTATTGCTTCCTGTTGCATAGGTTGTTCTCCTTGAAGTCTGTATGGTTGGTTATATACAGGACTGGAATTTATTTGATTATTTATATGTGGTATTTGAATCGGCTCTAATGAAAACACTCTGGGTGCAGACACATTACTAACTGGCAATGAATGACTGATCGCATGTATCTGCTTCATTTGGTCAGTTCTTCTGGCGTGGCTATTAATATCTTGTTGCTGCAATATATGTTGCCGTTGTTGCATTTCGGGCACTGCTGAAGGCTCTTGGCGTTGTGCTATTTGTAAAGCATGCTGATGTTCTGGTATTTGAAATTGATGCTTTAACTGTGATTCTTTGTGTTTTTGTTGTAGTAGCATTGCTACAGTATGTTGATGTTTTCTTGCATCAAACTGCTGTAGGGCTGATGGCAAAATACTGTTTGTTCGTGGTGTAGGTTGGGATTGATATGATTGAGGTACATGTGTATGCGCCTGATGTACCGGTACATGTAGTTGTTTTTCCTGAAACCATGCTTGTGATGGATACATTGGCGATGCTTGCCTTTGCCGTGATGGCTGCCATATTGGTCTTGTCGACTGCATCTGCTGTAACTGAGGCATTTGTTGCGATTGTGACTGAACTGGTTGCATTGTATGGTGTGCTGGATGGATGTGTCTTTCTGGCTGGTGTGCTGGGAATGATGGACGCCTTTGCAGTGACTGTGCTACCTGTGTGTGGTCTACTATCGGTTGTCCAAGGCATAGTGCTTGTCGCTGTTCTTGTCGTGGCTGCTGCTGTTGTTGTTCTTGCAGTTGGGTTTGCTGTTGCTGTCGTTTCTGCTGTTGTTGTTGTTGTTCGTGTAAAGACCATTGGCCCCAACATGCTGATGACAGCATTTGCTGCACCGGCTGATGCCTATGGGACGCCACTGATAGTTCTTGTTGTGTTAGGGATTGGCCTGGATATGGTTGTGAGTACACCTGTTGTGATAGTGGTTGCGCTCCTCGTAATGATTTTGCTTGTGGCATGGGTTGCGCTCGTGGCAGCGGTTGTGCTTGTTCCAGTGGCTGCGCTTGGTAGGTTGGAGTAATAACATTTGACATAACTTGTTTTTGGCTTGGTAATGTCAAAGGTTTTCTTTGCTGCAAACTGTTATCTAGGTTAAATTTCTTACTCATTTTAATTAGTTCATGTGTCACGCCATACTTGGCATTTTCTACAGGTTTCACTGTTGGAAGTTCCAGTAATGTTATATCATGGCGCTGTTTAACATGTTCTATATCAACAAGTTTGGTAGATCTCTCAAACTTAAAATCAAAGCCAGAAGCTGCACAAATTTCATTCAATTTCACAGATTCCACTTCTGTAATTATCTCTACTGGGAAATCACCATTAGTCATTAGGCCAGCCGCATATATGAGTACAGGCAACAAAGCATACTTTTTCTTTTCCCGTCGTACATAGGGCGTTACTGTGTTATTTATCTGAAGCCATCCATGACTTTGATGAAAGATATTCTTTGGCGAGTCTAAATGTATTCCAAGATCTTGTGAATTTGTTACCTCTTCGGGAAATGTTTCTTTAACACACTGATAAAAGGACTCAAATTTGTCCAAACGCACAATGATATCAGATGTTGTGAATGACTCTTTTCCATATTCATAGTCACAATGGTCAACATTTATCTCGTTCAACAAAGATTGTTCATAAAATGTTATCCTATGACTCACAAGTTTAGAATCCACTTCCGTTGCAAAATTATATGGGAAATGAGACAATAATTTAGCTTCTAACATTCTGACAGACAAATATTTGTCATCACTTCGTATTATAAACGGCAAGTTCACCTCATCTATTGTTGTCCAGCCAAACACACGCTTAGCACTTGCAATATCGCAGTCAGTCTCCTTTGGAAAGGGTATACAATAACGGTTCTCGTCCTCATTGGGCTTTGATTGAATCTGAATTCCATGACCTTGTTTTGGTGGCAGATCACCTGCTATTTTTGATGCACTGACCACCAACCGCTGTGGTGACATTTTTATCTCAGTGATGTCCGGTGGCATAGCTGTTGTGTAATTATCAGTGTTGGAGTGTGCCATTCGATCTTCCACTTTCCAAAGCGCTAAAAGATAAAAACAATTGTTATAATTATAGACAGAATGAAGCAATAAAGTATGGCACAGTATTGCAATAAAACTTTTTAATAGTAACAAAGTCCTTTCTATTGTGTCAGGTGAAAAGATGTTTAGCTCAAATAGTACAACACCATTTCTACACAATTTTTATTCTTACCCATTCGAAACTTGAAGTCCCAGAATATTAATTTTACGGTACCCATACAGGTAAACAGTTGAATATCTTGAAACTCATTTGACAGGAACAAAGTAATATTAGTTGCACAATATTCAGAAGAATAATCATTACATTCTACTGGATGTTAGAAGGTTTAACTGCCTCGCTACTGCAAGGCAACAGACAATAATTTCAATGAGTAAAACTTGCTGAATATTTTGGAAAGCATTTGACTGAACGTTGTGGGTGACTCACCCATCAAGATCATTCAGTCAAATTGTTTTCAAAATATTTAGCAGGTCCAGAGTTATAACCCTTGGGAAAATGTTGTCTGCAAAAACTTAGCAGTCAGACGGTTAAATTTAGCAAGCACAAAATCAAGACATTCCTTTCAGCCAAGGTTGCTTAAAATTAGCCAAGTCATACACATTCCCCATCTCTTGAATAGACATCAATGTTGAGCTTTCTTATATACACAAGTTTTCTTTGCCAGCTCCACTTAAACGGACCTACAATGTTTAAATCGATTTGATAGTTATCTTCGCAAACACTCCAATCTGACACACCGTAGGTCTTGATAAATGTTGTGAAACAGGATTTAGGAATCGGGAGAGGCATTACCACCCCCTAATGTAACAATTGCCACACAATTATTTTTTTTATTACTAGTAATTCTTACCAATGTGTTGTTCGATCAGCAGTTTCAACCTTCATGTAGAGTTAGCATTCACCATGACAACCTGAAATAAGAAATGATAACATTGTTCAACTAAGAGATTTAATTATCTGGATGCTGAATCTTTAGAGTACATTTTCCATGGGATTTAACTCTCGGCCTGCTGAATATTTTAAAAATAATTCCAGTCAAATTGTTTTCAAAATATTCAGCAGGTTAAGTGTTATTGCCCATTGGAATTATTGTCTAGTGCCTTGCAGCAGTCGGACAGTTAAGATATTGGTCTATACAATAGTAAGTCTTGTTCTGTTGTATTCAAACATTCATCTGTACAAGACCAGATAGAGAAATGCAACTTGGTAAGTTAGTCAGGATAGATTGTCAAATCGAATTATTAAATAAGAGTTAATTGTCATTTTCAATGAAACAGTCAGTTCTTCCAATAGAGGGTACATTTCAAGCTATGCCCCGCCAATTTCTAGTTAAGCTTCCGCCAATTTATATGTGTCTGAATCGGATGAATGTAGCTCATGGGGTAGTGTCGGGCCGCTCCGGTGTGTAGTGTCGACTCGCCGCATCGCATGTACACAACGAGTGATGACGTTGGCTAGCTCCTGGTCTCTGGGTTATGGGTCCCGTGCGATACTGCCCTACGGGTAACAAAGACCGGCTCCTAAGGCTGGTGGAACTCAATCGTTCTGGTGGGACCATGTGATCATTGTCGCGAACATTAAACACAACGGTCTCATCCCAAGAGTTTGTGTCACTGGTATGCCTGTCCATAGCAATTTCGTGATCTATGGACTTACAATATTTGATTTGGTGACCTAACTAAAATAAGTCTATACAATAGTTTTACCTAAACAGACCGTCAAGTATGCTAGATAATAAAATGAGCATACGAAAATACAAGCCATAGAGACAGCCTGATGAACTTTTAAATGCGGGACTCCCGGAGGTAACACACAGACTCGCAGGTCCGCAGAGGTATCCCCGCAAGCGAAGCTCCCATACACGAGATCACTATTTAACTTAATATAAGTTATTATATTGTCCTAAGATACTTTTCCTAAGATGAAAAGGAAAGGAAATTATCTTGTTCAAGTGGCGAAAGGTTATGTACCTCACGCGGGCACTACTCCGGATGCTTTTTTTTGGGTGAGAAATAGTAGCCTCGCGTGGGCCGTTGTCACTGAATCCTTGCGAGAGGCAAGCACCTTGCGCGGGCCTCCGTCACAGGAAAATGTCGCCACCGCTTAAAGCGGGAGAAGAGTATTGGCCAGAAAGGGGCCCACTCTAACATTCAACCAAAACGCTATAAAAAAGACCATCCCTAGTGAAATTATGACTATAATGCTGTGTGCTGTTTTACATGAAGATGGGACGAGTGATTCCCAAGGGATTCCCACACTACCATCCCAAGACGTCAATACTGAAGACAGCGTGCATACATGTTATTTTGCAAGACCTCCGGGCTGGGTGAGAATCTGGATATCTTGCTCCATAACCACATAAAACGTCACAGGACAAGGGTTACCTTTCACATAAGCAAGTTTAGGCAACTGATCTATCATTACGGTGGAGAGACGAATACCCACCATGAATGTCCTTCTCGTGAGGACATGGCAGATCCTAAGATCTTGCCCAGACATTCTTACAGAATTCGGTGGGGATGCATATCTCGCCCGTCACCAGGTCCTATGGAGCTAACCTTTTAACCTGATGTTAGGTTTAAACGCAAGTTGCTCAGTTATGCACTGCGGTGCGGGGGAGACTTTCTCAGAAGATGAAAAAGAAATTAATAATTATAATATGTTTTCGCAGTGCTTCCTACATTGGCAAGGATACCTAACTACTAGGTATCCGAAGATACGCGGGAACTGTATGTGACACCACACCCTGGCCATCACCGCTCGGAAACCCCAATAGTTTCCCAGGGTCGGATCAGTCCATGGTGTGCGGATAGGGACATCCAAACAATTAATAAGCCATAAGGCTTAGTGGAACATGAAGAGAGACAATAACCTATAAATGTGAGCCCCAATAGGTATGTTGGCCAATTTTATACAACCTTGCCAGAGTGCGGGGCTAGATTATCGCAACTACCAGAAAAGAGGCATACACTATGTTTCTCTTGACGAAGAAATTGTCTCTAATCATATTAAACCTATCATATCGAGCTAAATAGAAAGGCTTTTTAGTCGGTAGCATGCTGGGCTAAACAGAGTTATACCACAGACAGCGACCTCAATGAAAAATTGTTGGTGGCGGGAGAAAGTGATGCATATATAAATGTTGCTATATAGTGTTTCCTACGTGCACTGCAAATAAACAAAACATAAGAACGAATGGCTGCTTGTCATATATAAAACTAGCCAGTACAAGTAATCGGTGTGAAATGATTAGAATAATATATATAGTACAGGTTGGCAGACCTACTATGGTGCGGTTAGTAAAAACACCTTACAGTAAAATAAGAATAACAATAAACAGATAAAGAAATTATAACTAGATGTCCTAAGACCATTACGGTTCCTTTTAGTCATCGGAACTGTTTACACAAATAAAGTATAATAATTACAAATGTAACTAACGGAATGATTAAGATGTTAAGTATAGTTACTTGAATAATCGGTAGCCATTCTTTAATGACGGGCTATCGTGTTACTGAAATTGATATGTCATCCTTGGTGTGACCTGAGTTGACACATTCTCTGGAAGCTGGAAAGTTCCTGAATGTCGGTTCCCGCACACAGGATTCCCGCATGCAGTCCAGGACGGGAGCGGATCGAACTCATGATGGTAATCATAATATAAGAATGTCTAATGAGCAGTCAGTAAGTGATACAATAACATTACTGTTAGGAAGAAAGTTCCTGTACACCGATGGTACGGATAGAAGTTAAGAACAACCCGTTCATAAGCGGGGTTGCTGAAGACGGATGAATATACATAACTAAGCTTATGGTGCGGGGTACGTCAGTTAGCTCTTAAGACGTACTGGGCAAAGTTTAATTGCTGCAGTCAAAGTTTAAATAAACCTGCACGACATCAGTGGTGGCGAGGTTGAATAACCACTTTTTGGCGTGGATGGCAGATCCGGCGAGTCATCCACCAAAGAAAATCGCTGCCTCTACATCTGTAGAATCACATATTCAGGCCGGGAAAGGCCTCACCGCAAGTTTGTGTTCCGAGTTAGTTCTTGATTTAGTCGTGAACAATATTCAAAAGTTCCAAAAATGCGGGAGATACAAAATTGCTTTAGGTGCGGTGGGTTGGGTTGCTGCTGTTGGCTACGGGAGAGAAACTGACTGAGACCGAAGTGATCTATTTAATACCCATCTCACTGATAGTAGCTGTAACAGATCCAACCTATTCGGCCCCTGGCCGAGGATTCTCTCGAATTCTGGATTTCATCTCCTTTTATACTAATGACGTCAGGCTTCAACCAATCATCGGTCGAGCAATAGCCAATCAGAGCGCAGCTAATAATGACGCAGTCGAATGTTCTAGAACATTTTAGAATTTCTGCGTACACATGGTTACGACGTCACAGCAATATTTTGAATTTTATAACTCCGCCATTTCTTAACCGATTTTGAAATGGTTTACAGATTCGGAAAGCCTGTCGAATTCTGGTCTTGATTGATGCCAGATTCGGCTGGAACAAGTAATTATAAAGGATTACATAGTACCTACTCGGTACACTAAAAGCGCCATCCTATCTTGGTCGTGAAATACACGCTCTGTCAAAGCATAGTATTAAGCATGCGCATGCGTGCTACACGCCTCAACGAACTTAGTCGTTTTTACAACGCAATCTCTCTCATAGGCTCATATACGCTTATAACTCTACCCAGGGGGGCGTGTTCAGGTACATATCTATATATACATACATATCTATATATACATACATATATATATATACATACATATATATATATACATACATATATATATATACATACATATATATATATACATACATATATATATATACATACATATATATATATACATACATATATATATATATACATACATATATATATATATACATACATATATATATATATACATACATATATATATATATACATACATATATATATATACATACATATATATATATACATACATATATATATATACATACATATATATATACATACATATATATATATACATACATATATATATATACATACATATATATATATACATACATATATATATACATACATATATATATACATACATATATATATACATACATATATATATACATACATATATATATACATACATATATATATATACATACATATATATATATACATACATATATATATACATACATATATATATACATACATATATATATACATACATATATATATATACATACATATATATATACATACATATATATATACATACATATATATATATACATACATATATATATATATACATACATATATATATATATACATACATATATATATATACATACATATATATATATACATACATATATATACATACATATATATATATATATATATATACATACATATATATATATATACATACATATATATATATACATACATACATATATATATATATATACATACATATATATATACATACATACATATATATATATATATATACATACATATATACATACATACATATATATATATACATACATACATATATATATATATATACATACATATATATATACATACATATATATATATATATACATACATATATATATATATATACATACATACATACATACATACATATATATACATACATACATTGAGATTAATTGAGATTAATTAAGATTAATTAAGATTTAGATTGATTGATTGACTGTGATTCCATGGCTAGACAACGCGGGGGTAGGCGAAGGGCTGGTGATGACGCTGAATCACACCACCCATCATCTGCTCACGCACGCCTGGTTAAAGTATACTACATGGTAATCCAATGTTTTCACCACCTGGGTGTGCTGAACACGCATCTAGACAGCGACACCGTGCCAAATGGCCTCGGTCGAAAGGTCAAGAGTTTGACAGACTTCTGCAAACCGGCCATGCCAGATGTTGAGGTCCACTTCGACATTCGTAATGTCAACTTTGAATGGGCGAAAACAATGATTAAAACATGGGTTCGCCACTATAACTGTAAACTAGGAGTCCTCCGTTCTGAGCTACTCTCAGCCCAAACTCTTCCTTATTTAGACCTTGGTCGGGCTAAGTCCACTGCAATCCATTGGGCCAAAAAGAATTATCACAGAAAATTGGATCACAACGCCATCTCAGCATTTTATGATTTTATTAGACCACTTGATCCGAATTATAAGCCTGTTACTCAACCACCAAATGTCACCCCTGTTAGCAAACCAGTACAAAATGCAAATTTAGTACAATCCGCTCATCCCAAAAAGCGGCTACATTCACCTGCAGAGGCCTCACCACCACTAAAACGTCCAGATAAACAACCGTCTCCCATTAGCTCTCTTCCTGGCACATCCAGTGACCACAGTATTTACATTCCAGTGGACCCCTCTATGATCCCTCTACCAGATTCACCTCCACCAGCGCCACCATTCTCTCCTGAGGATTTTCCTCCTCTTCCGCAGAGGGTGTCAAATGCCAAAGGTGCTAGTAAACAGCCGGGTCCAAGGACCCGAGCTGCACAAAAGGTCCCTCAACCACGATTCACACCATCTCCATGCGCCAGACCAAAGAAGCCCACACCCTTGGAACAGAATAAGTTCTGGAAATTCAGGAATGAGGCCACCAACAAACCAAATTGGCAACTTCCGACCCTCGACAAAAAGATCTTGATCGTCGGAGATTCAAACTTGAGTCGGATTAATGTGGATCCCCATCCAGATACTCAGGTTGCCTGTTTCCCTGGAGCATCGATTAATGATCTCAGAACGATCATTAATAAATACACAGGGAAATTGCAACCTGAGAAAGTAGTCCTCACCATAGGAATAAATGATAGGAATAATCTGATCTCAGCCTCCGAGTATCGACTTAGGTTATTATTCAGTATGGTACGAAAGAAATTTCCCAAGTCTAGGATCTACTTCACTGAACTAAATTTCTCCGCAACCTCGACACCTCAGCAAAAGCAGGCACTCGATGCAATTAATCGGACTGCCGCGTCAAGCAAGGCCAAATCCCCTGAGTCCAGGGTTATTGTCATACCCAGTCTTGCTTCGACAGAATTCGAAGTGGGTCATGACAATATTCATTGGACTGAGAGGACAGCAAATGACATGTATAATAACTGGCTTGTGGCCCTTAATTTAAACTAAACTCGGGTCAAGGTACCAACCACCCAGAAATGGGACTGGGTAGTAATATTGTAAACTTAACCGGCTCCGCATTAGGCGAAGCAGAACAGTCACTGCTTAATTTTGGCTTGACTTTTGTCCCAACACCAAAACATAAAACAGGTTTGGATGCAGATTTAGATAATGGCTTTACTGAAACTGCTGAATTTGGTCACCGTGTGAAATTAGCTGATTTTTTTCAAAACTCCAATAGTAATATTCCACTATTCATTGAAAAAACTGGCTGGGCTCCAAACTTAAAATGTGTTGACCCAGCAATCGGTGAAAGTATAAAACTTTACTCTGAACGTATTGAAAATACTACATTTCCAAACGATCAGCAAAATTTATCTTATGAGCAACGCCAGGCCCTATTAGGTTTATCTAGAAAAAGTGAAATTGTCATCAAACCTGCGGATAAAGGATCGGCTACTGTAATAATGGATAAAGACCACTACATCAAAGAAGCGCATAGACAGCTTAGTAATCCGAAGCATTACCAAAAACTAAATGAACCACTTTGGCAAAATAACTGTAGCAAATTCAACAAAATTCTCCAAAAAATGGTTGATAACAAGAAGATAACTGAAAAGCAATATAAATACCTGTGCGCAAAAGATGATTCGAAACCACGTACATTTTATCTTCTTCCTAAAATCCATAAGTCTGTTGACTTGTGGACCGACCCTATGACACCACCAGGGCGACCCATCATTTCAGATTGTGGTTCGGAATCATATAGGATTAGTGAATTTATCGACTACCATCTTCAGCCAATTGCAAATAGACATTTTAGCTATCTGAAAAACACTGAAGACTTCCTAGCCCAGGTCTCTAAGATCTCGGTCCCTCCAAATTCATTCTTAATTACAATGGACGTCGATGCTATGTACACAAACATTGACATCGAAAAGGGTCTAAATTCAATTCGTAGAGCATTTGCCGACTATCCTGACACCAACAGGCCCGACAGAGAAGTAATAGCTCTATTAGAGCTTAGTCTGAAGGGCAATGACTTTGAATTTGCTGGTGAAATTTTTCAACAAATTTGTGGCTGCGCAATGGGTAAGCGTTTCAGCCCAGGTTTCGCTAACCTTTACATGGCAGAGTGGGAAAAGGAAGCACTCGAAAACTGTCCAAATCAGCCGCTCATTTACCGCAGGTACCTCGATGATATTTTCATGATCTGGCAACATATTAAGGAAGCATTTACCGAATTTCTGGCCATTCTGAATAATCATGATCCGAATATCAAACTAAAAGCTCAAATCGATGAGCTGTCCGTAGATTTCCTAGATGTAACTTTATACAAAGGTATAAAGTATGAAACAACTGGTTACTTAGACTACAAAGTTTATTTTAAGCCAACCGACTCGCATCAACTACTACACAAGAAATCATTCCATCCTCCGCATACTTTCAAGGGACTTGTAAAATCACAAATAATCCGTTTTCATAGAAATTCGAGTGATAAGAAAAACTTTGAATCATCATGTTCGACCTTATTCAAAGCCCTCAAACCGAGAGGGTACTCTTCTCGGTTCCTGCGCAAAATAAAGTCTGAAACTTTGCATAATTTGGAAATCATTCCAGATAATGCCAGAAATTCTCGGCCTACCAAAATTTGTCATAATCGTCCGATTATTGGTGAAGGAGAATCTCGGAAATGTGAAAAGAAAAGGTGTAAATTGGATAAATTTCTTCCTTCCCAGAGTACATTCACGAGCTTTCAAAACAAAAGCAAATTTCAAATTCAGTCGAAATTAGATTGCGATTCTGAAAATGTCATTTACTTAATTTCATGCAAATTGTGTCAAAAGCAGTATGTTGGCGAAACAAAAAATCGACTAAGATGCCGAGCAACCAGACACCTTTCAGATATTAGACTAGAGGAAGACACACATGTGGCTGAACATTTTAATCTTCCTGATCATTTAGTCACCCGTGACTTTGAAATTATGCCCATCGAACAGCTACCTCTTTCAGACACAACAGAGGAAACTGATAAACAAAGATCACTAAGAGAATCGTTTTGGATTAAAGAACTCGAAACACAATGGCCAAGGGGCATAAATTCGGACCCATGCCTCTCGGATCAACGTGAGATTATCCCATTTACTCTCACATACAATCGGAAAAATGTTGAAATTGCGAAAATCCTAAAGGATGAGTATCACAAATTACAGGACAATTTAAAACAACCATTCAACAAGCGTCCAGTAATTGCATTTAAGAAAAATCCTAATCTACGCGACATCTTGGTAAAAGCGAAACTCAAATAAGTGTTCAAAACATCAATCAATGATTTATCATTGTATACTAATCAGGCCATATGGCATCTATTAAACAAAATTGACAATCTCAGGTGATAAAATAAGCAAAAATATTTTCAATTTTTTTCAATTTTGAAAATTCTGAGCCGGTGCGTTTACAATATTACATACATACATATATATATATACATACATACATCCAAATGTCTACGATCAGAGTTCTAGATAAGCATGTTTTCCGAGTATTTTGTCATACTGGATGACATTTTCATGATCTGGCAACATAGTAAGGAAGCATTTACCGAATTTCTGGCCATTCTGAATAATCATGATCCGAATATCAAGCTAAAAGCTCAAATTGATGAGCTGTCCGTAGATTTCCTGGATGTAACTTTATACAAAGGTATAAAGTATGAAACAACTGGTTACCTAGACTACAAAGTTTATTTTAAGCCAACCGACTCGCATCAACTACTGCACAAGAAATCATTCCATCCACCGCATACTTTCAAGGGACTTGTAAAATCACAAATAATCCGTTTTCATAGAAATTCGAGTGATAAGAAAAACTTTGAATCATCATGTTCGACCTTATTCAAAGCCCTCAAACCGAGAGGGTACTCTTCTCGGTTCCTGCGTAAAATAAAGTCTGAAACTTTGCATAATTTGGAAATCATTCCGGATAATGCCAGAAATTCTCGGCCTACCAAAATTTGTCATAATCGTCCGATTATTGGTGATGGAGAATCTCGGAAATGTGAAAAGAAAAGGTGTAAATTGGATAAATTTCTTCCCTCCCAGAGTACATTCATGAGCTTTCAAAACAAAAGCAAATTTCAAATTCAGTCGAAATTAGATTGCGATTCTGAAAATGTCATTTACTTAATTTCATGCAAATTGTGTCAAAAGCAGTATGTTGGCGAAACGAAAAATCGACTAAGATGCCGAGCAACTAGACACCTTTCAGATATTAGACTAGAGGAAGACACACATGTGGCTGAACATTTTAATCTTCCTGATCATTTAGTCACTCGTGACTTTGAAATTATGCCTATCGAACAGCTACCTCTTTCAGACACAATAGAGGAAACTGATAGACAAAGAAAACTGAGAATCATTTTGGATTAAAGAACTCCAAACACAATGGCCAAGGGGCATAAATTCGGACCCAGGCCTCTCTGATCAACGTGAGATTATCCCATTTACTCTCACATACAATCGGAAAAATGTTGAAATTGCGAAAATCCTAAAGGATGAGTATCACAAATTACAGGACAATTTAAAACAACCATTCAACAAGCGTCCGGTAATTGCATTTAAGAAAAATCCTAATCTACGCGACATCTTGGTAAAAGCGAAACTCAAATAAGTGTTCAAAACATCAATCAATGATTTATCATTGTATACTAATCAGGCCATATGGCATCTCTTAAACAAAATTGACAATCTCAGGTGATAAAATAAGCAAAAATATTTTCAATTTTTTCAATTTTGAAAATTCTGAGCCGGTGCGTTTACAATATTACATACATACATACATACATACATACATACATACATACATATATATATATATATATACTTGAGTGACAATCAGATCCCTCCATTACCCTATCTCTCCAAATTGACGAGGATTATGGTGTCTACATTCACAAAGTTCAAAAGATTGTCCAAAATCAATAGACATCGTAGACAGAGCTCTAGAGCGATACTCATTTCTATTGGGTAAAATACTCGGAAAACATGCTTATCTAGAATTCTGATCGTAGATATTCAAACAGATATCAAATAGCATCTAAGCCCTGAGATGCATCTCTTGCGCTGTGTTTCACTGTGGAGGTCATGGAGGAGATAAGATAGATGACTGTAGTTAACTAAAATAGGTCCCCGGGTACAAGCACCGTAAAACCACTTCAGCAACAATACTATGCCAGAGACTCATCTTCAAAATATTTGACTTGTTAGTATGAACTGCGCTTGGACGATCCACAACTCAGATGGGTGGTAGTATGTTGTCTCGCATGATCGCCCAGAGAGTGTGCACCCAAACTTGTGTATTTAAAGTAAGTAAAAATAATTTATATCCAAGTAACAAATAAATAATGTGCTTAAACAATAACATGTATGTAACAAATAAATAATGTGCTTAAACAATAACATGTATAAGTTGTAACCAATAAGTAAAGCGATATGACAAGTGTTAAAAGTGTTATATATTAAACGTGATTGATATGCACCAGATTTTCTTCTTATGTTATACTTAAATGTGTGCCTGCCTCGGTAATATGCGCATTCGGGTGTGAGTGCATCACACGAAGGTTGATGCCACAATCAAAATACATCATAAATGATTATCTAACTCCGCCATGAACATTGAAAACTTTGACAAGTGTATGCATGTCTGATTTATTTACTACTTAATAAAGACTAAGATGAATATTTTGGAGCTAATTCGAATGGGCACTATGGCAGCTAGTGTTGGGAATTGGTATATTTTTGTGATCGATGATTGGCTTTACATACTAATCGATGATCAATTAATGATCGACACTAAGTTTCACATTTTCACCCATTCTGAAATTGCGAATGCAATATTTCTTGCATATTCATGGATATTTAATGGTAATAATTTAACAAATAATCTGTTGAATATTTTGAAACTAATTTGATTGGAAGCTGTTGCAACAGCTCCCAGTCAAATAAGTTTCAAAATATTCAACAGGTTATTGGTAGTGGTTTTGACATTACCATACTATTTCAGTGTTGAGAATGTTAATGTCTTAGACTATGGAATCGTATGGAGGAATAGTATATCCATATAGTTGTAAAAATTAAATTAAAATGGTATTGCCAACAAGTAATCCTCTTCTGCAGTTTTAATATCATAAATTTATAAGAAGTCAAAATTGATTTCTGAAATCATGATCGATCTGTTGGCTGGACATGCAAACCAATCAATCATCGATCAAATCGATTAATTGGAACAACGCAGCAACAACATCGGGTTAGTTTCAAAATATTCAACACGTTGAATAAATGCCTACCATTTGAATCTTGTACAGAATGTGTTGTGATAAATATCTCTGATGTTCCATAGAATCTTAATATTGATAGGAAACTAAGATGTACATGTTTAGTTGTAACTCGCAACTAGTAACGAGTATGTCTGCATGCGTGTGAGAGCGCATGCGTAATTGTGCGAGTGCATGCACGTGTGAGTGCATGAGTAAGTGGGTGCATGTGTGTGAGTATATGCTCAAGTGTGAATGTGTGTGTGTTAGTGCATGCATTAAGAAAATGTGAGTGCATGCGTAAGTGTATGTACAAGCCTGTGTGTACATGCGACAGTGTTCATACACCTTCGCAGAATAAATTTCCATACGTTTTCCATACTAAAAGGCAACCATACAAAACTTAAATATTTTGAAATTAATTTGACTGGAAGCAGCTGCTGCAATGCTGCCTGAGACGGCGACGGCTTCCAGTCAAATTAATTTCAAAACATTCAATAGATGTTTTATATCATGTCAAACTTTAAGGAAATTTAAGTAATCCTTTCAGCGATTAATTCCCACATTTTAAGGCAACCGTACAAAACTTAAATACTTTGAAATGAATTTGACTGGAAGTAGTTGCTACGTCAGACAGCAATGGCTTTCATAACAATTTTTTTCAAAATATTCAACTCAAAGTTTTATATCTTGTCAAACCCAAAAAATTTTTTTTTTAAATAAATATTATTTATGATTATACAAGTGTTTTTTTGACATTTAAAATAAATTTATTAATTTTCAATAATTATTTTTGTTTTCAACCACACCAGTCACCCACCCAGCCTACAAAATCCGGTGATATCCGCTCTTTATACTTATCATTACATTGCCATATAGAAGAACATTTGCACTTTCCCATGAGCGAGAGGTTTGTTTACCTCATTCTACCATACAAACATTATATAATTATAATTGCACGGACGGACAGATTAAAATTTTACGACTAATTCAGAGGGACTATTTTTCAGTTAACTACTTGCCATACAGACTACTATAGGCTTTATATCATCTCGTTTTATGTGAATTAATATTGTCTTGTATGAGGAGAGTAGCGCTCGTGTCGTTTTAAGTTTCACTTCTCCCTACCACCATATTCTGGTGGAAATCACTACGCCAATGGCTACTCAATACATACGGGATACTTTTTTCGATCTCGAATCGAAGATCTTGCGAGATATGAATGATATTACTCAAGCCGAAGTGTGTTCCTGGTACAGTTACCATTAACAGCGCTGTTTAGCATACACCAATAACCAATCTGATGTTGCCGACTATAAACTCTTGCAGAATAATGGTGAGATTTTGCGCAACAGGCGAGAATTCGTGTTTGACGTTTTACATGTACACAAGCCGAAATGTGTTCCCGGTATGGTTAAACATGCAGTTTAGCTTACACCGGGAACTAAATGGCGAGATTGTGTGAGACTAGCGAGAATTCGTGTTTGATGATGATTTATGAGAAAATGTCTGCCAGGAGAATTGCAATTGCCGATAATTTAATTTTCCATAGTGGTAACGCAAAATATTAATTTTCCATACTTTTTCCAGACTTCTATACCCGCGTACGAACCCTTATGCGTGTGCTCGTGCATGTGTGTATGTAAGTACTGTGCAAGTTTGTGCATAGATACTTTCATTATTATTCATGTTGCTATCGTTGTATTTTACTGTATTTGTATATACATGTAGTGTATATTATAATATATTATTGTTCATAGTGTATATGTTTGAGGACTATAAGGCAATTGACGATGTAGCCTCAATTAAATAAAAATTATTATTATTATTATTATTATTATTAACAGCGATGCAATCACAATTTAATAAGAGCACATGTTCCATGGGAACTGTATGGGGATTTTCAGAATTGGTCTTTGAAGTGTGAATACACATAGAGTTTTGATCGGAGCACTACCATACTTGGTCAAGATGTTACCCTTGGGGTCCTGAAGATGTCTGCCAACCTAAAAATCGACCGTTGACCCTCAATGCATGGGAAATAGCCCCATAGGGAATGAATGGGGTGCTCAGGATGAATATTTTAATTGCGATTACACATAGCTTTGATGAGACCATTACCATACTTGGCTAGGGTGTTACCATTGGACATTTTTTAGTGTTTTAAAAATGGCCGCCACATCACACATTTTGGTAAAAAAAATACAAGTTTTAATTTTTGGCATAAATAAACTCGGGATGAAAAATGCTGTAAAACTGGGTTTTTTCAAAATGGCAGTTAAGCGCATATTTTGGTCAAACATACAAGTTTTCGTTTTTTGCAGAAATGAACTCAGCATGACAAAAGCAGAATACAGGTAGCTGCCAAAATTTGTTTTACTCAGATCGACTTGATTTCATAGATCATATATAGACTTGGCTTAGTATCACAAGGCTCATTACAATCGTTTTCAAGAAATCAACGTTTCCCTGCCCTGTGTCCCCCAGGGAAATGGGGATTTCAAAGATCGATATGTGAACTGAACCTACACCTAGTTTTTATAGGACCAGCAACAGGCATGTTTAATGGCTACATAAGAGGCCTTATACTATTCCTAAATGATCGGACATCGCAGATTTGATTACTTCAGTAAATGTCTTCTAGTTATTATTATTATTATTATTATTATTATTATTATTATTATTAAAGTTTGCGACTTCTACATGACTTCAACTGTTGTAAAGTGCTGAGAGTTTATGACTGCTAAATGAGCGTGTCACTATCTTTCAAATGGCATACAAGATTTTTAGTGATATATAAGCTTTGGACTATTCGCAGTGCGCTGCCATATATGTAAAAATGCATACTATTTAAATTTGTGAAGATCATGAATGTAGGTGACTATCCTCATTGCTATTCGACTGCCACAAAGATGTGCAACTACCATCAAGTGTTACGACTGCCATCAACATTTTCAACTACGACTACTACTAACTACTATGGTTATCATTGTTTTCAATTACTTTGCTCCAGTCATTAATGTTTGTGACTGCCATTAAATTTTATGACTGCCATTAACGTTTGTGATTGTCATCAATATTTGTGATTGCTATCAACGTTTGCATCTGCTATCAACATTTGCGTCAGCTATCAAAATTTGTCTGCTATCAACATTTGCTACTGTCTTTGATGCTTGCGATGATCAGTTGCAAATGTCATAAATGTTTGCATCTGCCATCGAGGCTTGCCACCGATATCAATGTGTGCGACTGCCATCAACATATGCAACTACTATCAAAATATATGACTGCCATTGATGTTTGCGACTCATCACGATGTATGTGTTGGCTGCGGCGATCAATATTTCCAATATTAGTTTGCAACTATCTTCAATGTGTGCACCTATTCTAGTAGTAAGCAACTGTCACCAATGTTGGACTGTCACCGATTTCGACTGCGATATTTATTTGTGACTGCTAATATGATCTTACAGATACAAATTTTCAAATCATATTCTTGTTTACATCTGGTTTGTGATGTTGTGGATTTCATCATTGTAATGTTATGCGACTATTGTGCGAGTTTGTCGTCGGTGACTGACTGATAAGTTTGTGATCGCTATCAAGGTGTGGCTGATATAAGCTTAATGACTTTCGGTCTGGCCACAAGTAGGCTTACATGATTTTTGCTTTGAAACATCACGATCGATTTTCTATTAAAAAAAAATCACGATTTTCGATTAAATCGTAGGTCTATATTCCCAAAAGTATAAACCGGGGTACAAGTCACAAAAACTGGGACTTGGAATTTCTAGAAAAAGTTGAAATAAATGATACAAAAATAGCACGAAATTAGAACACAATTTCATGTGACAAATTCTTACCATCCTATGTCTATGTATAATGTATACCTTATATCCATCATCGCGAGAGTGAAATTATTAATTAGGACCACCTAACTATTGAGTATAGTTTAATAAACATCATTCATTTCATCAAAATTTGAGATAAAATTTCATCAAGAAAAAATATAAATCATGTTATGCGTCGGCTTCTGCTTATAGCCTCCCTTTGCAGGACGAGTTTAGGTCATCACCCGAGTATCGCGAAGACGCTAATATTAGTACCCGGGGAGATACTGCGCAATCCACATACATAGGACAGTAGCTTTCAGTAGCTATGAGACTAACTGCGTAAACTCGTCCTATAGTACAGTTTATAGTTGCTTTCAGAATGTACGATTTACATTTACGAGTAATCAACAGAACGCACGGTTCAAAATACAACAATCTGGAATGCTGTTGCTTTATTTTCTTTAATTAGGCATGACAACCGAATTAAAAAGGAAAAATTAATACACCACCTGAAATTGCCAAAAGAATTAAACAGAATTATATTCCTGATTATTGCCTAACACTCTTCAACTAAATATATACTTGGTATTTCATGAGTCTCAGGGTCTGCAGCGGAAAAGGAAAATTATATGGCGATTCGATGGAGTAACTGGCTGGTTTTCTCAATGACAAAGGTGTTACCTCGCTATTGTTAGCATGTTCATCGTAGCGCTTTGTGTTGTGATTACTAATTATTCGACACGTGCATGGCACAGCGGGATATAAGTACAATGAGCACTGGCTTAAATCGATTATAATTGTACTCACGCACTGATAAAATGCGACGGAAAAGTACACACTTCAGATTTTAAACAAACATGAAATTTTTTACGATTTTACGATTTTTCCTCAATTACATTGTAAAAATCGCGATTTAGAAAATAAATCAAACTTCAAACTTGGTGATCTCATAGATCATATATAAACTTGGCTTAGTATCACGAGGCTCATTACAATCGTTTTCAAGAAATCAACGTTTCCCTGCCATGTGTCCCCCAGGGAATTGGGAATTTCAAAGAAAGATATGTGAACTGAACTTACACCTAGTTTTTATAGGACCAGCAACAGGCATGTTTAATGGCTATATAAGAGGCCTTATACTATTCCTAAATGGTTGGACATCGCAGATTTGATTACTTCAGTAAATGTCTTCTAGTTATTATTATTATTATTATTATTATTAAGGTTTGCGACTTCTACATGACGTCAACTGTTGCAAAGTGCTGAGAGTCTATGACTGCTAAATGAGCATGTCACTATCTTTCAAATGGCATACAAGATTTTTAGTGATATAAAAGCTTTGGACTATTCGCAGTGCGCTGCCATATATGCAAAAATGCATACTATTTAAATTTGTGAAGATCATGAATGTAGGTGACTATCCTCATTGCTATTCGACTGCTACAAAGATGTGCAACTACCATCAAGTGTTATGACTGCCATCAACATATTCAACTAAGACTACTACTAACTACTATGGTTATCATTGTTTTCAATTACTTTGCTCGTCATTAATGTTTTTGTGACTGCCATTAACGTTTGGAACTGACATCAATATATGCGACTGTCATCAACGTTTGCGACTGCCATTAAAGTTTACGACTGCCATTAACGTTTGTGATTGTCATCAATATTTGTGATTGCTATCAACGTTTGCATCTGCTATCAACATTTGCGTCAGCTATCAAAATCTGTCTGCTATCAACATTTGCTACTGTCTTTGATGCTTGCGATGATCAGTTGCAAATGTCATAAATGTTTGCAACTGCCATCGAGGCTTGCCACCGATATCAATGTGTGCGACTGCCATCAACATATGCAACTACTATCAAAATATATGACTGGCATTGATGTTTGCGATTCATTACGATGTACGTGTTGGCTGCGGTGCTCAATATTTCCAATATTAGTTTGCAACTATCTTCAATGTATGTGACTATTCTAGTAGTAAGCAACTGTCACCAATGTTTGACTGTCACCGATTTCGACTGCGATATTTATTTGTGACTGCTAATATGATCTTACAGATAGAAATTTTCAAATCATATTCTTGTTTACATCTGGTTTGTGATGTTGTGGATTTCATCATTGTAATGTTATGCGACTATTGTGCGAGTTTGTCGTCGGTGACTGACTGATGAGTTTGCGATCGCTATCAAGGTGTGGCTGATATAAGCTTAATGACTTTCGGTCTGGCCACAAGTAGGCTTACATGATTTTTGCTTTGAAACATCACGATCGATTTTCTATAAAAAGGTCTATATTGCCAAAAGTATAAACCGGGGTACAGTCACAAAAACTGGGACTTGGAATTTCTAGAAAAAGTTGAAATAAATGATACAAAAATAGCACGAAATTAGAACACAATTTCATGTGACAAATTCTTACCATCCTATGTCTATGTCTAATGTATACCTTATATCCATCATCGCGAGAGTGAAATTATTAATTAGGACCACCTAACTATTGAGTATAGTTTAATAAACATAGTTCATTTCATCAGAATTTGAGATAAAATTTCATCAAGAAAAAATATAAATCATGTTATGCATCGGCTTCTGCTTATAGCCTCCCTTCGTAGGACGAGTTTAGGTCATCACCCGAGTATCGCGAAGACGCTAATATTAGTACCCGGGGAGATACTGCACAATTCACATACATAGGACAGTAGCTTTCAGTAGCTACGAGACTAACTGCATAAACTCGTCCTATAGTACAGTTTATAGTTGCTTTCAGAATGTACGATTTACATTTACGAGTAATCAACAGAACGCACGTTTCAAAATACAACAATCTGCAATGCTGTTGCTTTATATTCTTTAATTACGCATGACAACCGAATCAAAAAAGAAAGATTAATATACCACCTGAAATTGCCAAAAGAATTAAACAGAATTATGTTCATGATTATTGCCTAACACTCTGCAACTAAATATATACTTGGTATTTCATGAGTGTCAGGGTCTGCAGCGAAAAAAGAAAAATTATATGGCGATTCGATGGAGTAACTGGCTGGTTTTCTCAATAACAAAGGTGTAACACGCTATTGCTAGCATGTTCATCGTAGCTCTTTGTCTTGTGATTACTAACTATTCGACACGTGCATGGCACAGCGGGATATAAGCACAATGAGCACAGGCTTAAATCGATTATAAGTGTACTCATGCACTGATAAAATGCGACAGAAAAGTACACACTTCAGATCTTAAACAAACATGAAATTTTTTTACGATTTTCCGATTTTTCCTCAATTACATTGTAAAAATCGCGATTTTAAAAATAAATCAAACTTCACGATTAAATAAAAAAATTGTGCAATCCTAGCCACAAGTCTGAATTTTCGCCCATCGATCACACTATCACCTACCCCACCCGCACACACTATATATAATATAATATATATATATATATATATACACCTGTGCAAAAGTTAAGCACCACCCTATTTTTACGCACATGCGAGGGTATATTCATGTGCTATGAAGAAAGCAATAGCATAAACATTTATGTACCCATCCATCTTAGTGCAAGAGGTAATAATGCAACTAGAGGAATGCTGATTATGATGGTGGGGAAACACTATGTTTTTGTTGGAACATGAAAACGAGGCCTGAATATGGTTACGTTGACACAACTGACAACTATTGCCCTACAGTTGACACATGTGGCTAGATTGTCATTAATGGTGTCTGAAAACGAAGTTTAACATCTGTGCACGAGTTTGAGACTGTCATTATTAATACCGGGTATATCCACCTTGTGCCTGGATGACGGCCTGGACACGACGTCTCATGCTGGTCACCAACCGACTGATACACCATTGTGGTATTCGTTGCCATTCAAGATGGAGTGCGTCTGTTAATTCCTGTAGGTTTTGCACAGGAGGATCCCTCCTTCTCACCATGTTTCCCAGAATGTCCCAGATATGCTCAATAGGGTTCATGTCAGGGCTCCTTGCTGGCCATGGTAGGGTTTCGATGGCATTCTGGCGGAGGTATTCATGCACAGCTCTAGCACGATGTGGTCGGGCGTTGTCATCCATGAATATAGGGTGGGTTCCAGGTGCATGATTTACAAAATGAGGGACCACAACTCTATCCAGTATGGATTTTGGTATCTTTGTCCATTTAGTGTTCCAGGTAGTCTACAGATCCAGCTTACAATCAAATGAGATGCACCCCCATATCATAACGGAACCTCCACCAAATGGAACTTCTTCCATGATGTTACGTTGGTCGTACGTCTGGACCTCCATACACGAGTCCGACCATCTGTGGCATGAAGCAGGAACCGACTTTCATCGGACCAGTGTACCCGTCTCCAGGATCTCATGTTCCAGTGTCTTCTTTCGTTGCACCACCTCAGACGCTCCTCTTTGTGGTGTGCAGTGAGGAGGACGTCTGACAGGTCTCCTAGCTTTCATGCCAGCAGCATACAGTCTCCTTTTGACGGTAGACATTGACACTCTATTGCGCGTTTCCCATTGCTGGCTGAGCACTCTGCTGTTGGTGAATGGAGATCTCCTAACAAGGCGTACTAGGGCTCGATCATCACAGGCAGTAGTCTTCTTCGGACTTCCAGATCTAGGCCTGTCCTTCACCTCGTTAGTTTGCCCATGTTTTGCAATCGAACGACTGATTACAGTATGGTTAATGTTCAGCTGTCTGCCAATCTCTCTGCATGACATACCAGTGGTATGCATGCCTATGATTTGCCATTTCACACGATCACTTAACCCTCATCTTGCCATAGCGGTTCACAATCAAGAGCTAATTCTCTCTGTACAAATAAACCACGGTCATGAACACAAAATTCCTAATCTTGTCGCCTAAATCTGTATGTAATGTTCTACACCTCAAACTGGACTTTTACATAACTGAACACGTGTGCTGATTCCCGCCACGCACGGACATCAAGCGGCGTGAAGTCATGCATGCATGTGCATTTCGTACTTTGAATTATGTCAGCTAATGCGGATACAAAAAGTATGGCAGCCTAGTTGTACCATCATGTTTCTACGTTCTATTGTTTTGGCTGGTGCTTAACTTTTGCACAGGTGTGTATATATATATATATATATATATATATATATATATATATATATATATATATATATATATATATATATACTAAACCAAAAACGTTTAGCAACATTACTGTATAAATGTTATTTAACAAAAACAAAAAATTGATTCTCTTGTTACTGTAATACTAGCATCGCGCCTTTAACACGGCATCATTCAATGGAAGGGTCCAATTTAAAGAATGACACTGAGCTGTCAATACTGGTTGTGACCTCCGCACGCATTAACCACCACCACCGTACATCGCTTTCGCATGCTTCGAATTAAGCACGATGTCACGAAGAGGAATCGCATCCCATTCCTGGAGCAGTGCAGCTTCCAGCTCCCGCACTCTGTGAAGATGTGGATGGTTCTCACGCACCATATGGCCAAGAATGTCCATGTGTTCGATAGGAGACAGGTCCGGTGATCGTGCTGGCCAGTCCAACACTGGAACGTTGTTAGCCTCAAGGAAATCACTAGTGACCCTAGCTGAATGAGGACCGGCTCTGTCTTGCTGGAACGTAAAGTCTGCATGATGCTTCATAAAAGGGATGACAACAGGGGCGACAACTTCTTCACAGTAACGTTGAGCGGTTAAATTTCCACGAATCACAATAAGATCTGTTTTGCCATTTTCATGGATTCCAGCCCACACCATGACACTGCCGCCACCGAATCTGTCGTGCTGAATGATGTTGGCTGCATCATACTGTTCTCATAAACGTCGCCAAACCTGTTGCCTACCATCCGCCACATCCACACAAAACCTCGACACATCACTGAACAAAACGTGCCTCCATTGTTGAGCATGCCATCGCTGATGAGTTCTTGCCCATGCAAACCGATTCTCGATGTGACGCTCTGTAAGCGGAACAGCAACAAGTGGACGACGGGCATGCAGTCCAGCATCATGGAGTCTGTTTCGCACAATTTGTGCATGCACTGTAGTGCCGGTAGCAGTGTGCAAATTACGGGACAGCCGCGGCGCAGTCTCAATCCTGTGACGTTGTGATGATGTCACTAAGTAGCGGTCTTCTCGTGGCGTTGTTGCTCTCGGTCTGCAAGATCGTGGTCGGTCATTAACATGTCCAGTTTCCTGCTCACGCTGGCGGAGACGGGAAATGGTTGAGGCGTGAACATTAAAATGTCGAGCAACAGCGTGAATGCTCTGCCCAGCAGCGAGTCCTCCCATTGCTTCATGGCGCTGATTTTAGATTTTCGAGTTAACGTTCTTTATCTGCTTTTGCAATATGGTGAATTTTTGCTTTCGCTACCCACCAATGTGGGCCAGTGCATGAAAAATGCATTTTCACATACAGTAAGCCTGCAGCCGAGAAATGCAAGAAATTATTTGCATTTCTTCATGATCAGTGAGACATTACATTGACGAACATGCCTGACAATTTGGTTATAAATGGACGCAGTTTTAATACAACAAACCAAACTTCACTGTTGCTAAACGTTTTTGGTTCAGTATATATATATATATATATATATATATATATATATATATATATATATATATATATATATATATATATGATATAGATCACATATATATGTAAAGGTTTACACATTTGTAGCAAGCATGCACACACATCAGTAGGCTATATTCCCACGGCCACGGTTATGCAATGCTCCTAGCACATTCCAGAATTTGATGGCACTTTTGCTGTCTGGTATCCAGTGGATGATTTGTTTAGTGTATCTGATGACATAGTTATATATTCTCGTGATTTGGACAAACATATGGCCCCCCCCCTCGTCAAGTGCTGGACCAATTCAGGGAAACCAGATTAAAACTTAATAATAAGATATGTATTTTGTCAACCTCAGGTCTCGTTTCTGGGACATACTGTAACAGCTACAGGTGTAACTCCAGATCCTGCAAAGGTTGAAGCCTTAAGCAACTTCCCTAGGCCAAGAAATCTGACAGAACTTCGCAGCTTTCCAAGTACCGTTTCTTATTACAGACGCTTTATCAATCAGTTTGCTAAAACTATTAACCCACTTCATCAGTTGTTACATCAGGAAAAGGCCTTTGATTGGACTGAGGAATGTGAAAACGTGTTTGAAATTCTCTGTTCCGCGCTGATTCATGAGCCAATATTTATGTATCCAGACTTCCCAGCCATTCATCCTGTATACTGATGCCAATGGATATGGACTTGGTGTCGTTTTGGCACAAAGGAAAGAATCCACTGAAGAAGTTATTGCATATGCAAGCCATGGGTAATTGAGGAAACATTAGCTATTGTATGGGCGGTAAAATATTTCAGACACTATCTTTATGGCCATAAGTTCAGAGTTGTGACAGATCAAAATCCATTATATTGGTTCATGCCCATTAAGGAACCAACAGGTTGCCCTGCTCATTGGGCTCTTGCATTACAGGAGTATGATATGTAAGTGCAGCACAGACCGGGTTTAGGGCATGGAAACGCTGATGGACTTTTGAGATGGCCAGTGGATATGGAGTGTGCTAGCAGTGACAGAAATTGAAACACCCCAAAGACTCCAATTAGGCAGAATCAAGCACCTACAAAGGCATGATACAGACATCTTACCGATTATGAGATACATTGAGAAAGGTGAACTACCAGTTACTTCTACAGAAGCATGGAAAGTGATCAGCGTTTGCACTGATGCTTTAGATGATGGTATTCTATATCACATCTGGAGTTTGGACGCTAAGCGAAAACGTCAGCATGTTAGAAAGCAATTAGTTGTTCCAAGATCGCTGGTTGATGAAGTAATGTATTCTTGACATGATGACATAACCGCTGGACACTTATGATTTGACAAAACCTACGAGAAAATTCAACAGGCTCTTTTGGATAGGAATGTATGCTGGCATATAATTTTGGTGTAAGTCATGTGTAGACTGTGCTACCCAAAAAACACCCAAAGGCTCCGATGTTACCGATTCCAGTAGGAGGACATTTTGATAGAGTAACTGTGGATGTTTTGGGACACTTCCCGTCGAGTTTCTGAGGCAGTTGTTACATAGTTATATTCAGTGACCAGATGGCATTTGCAGCGTCATCAGATGATGCTGTCACCATCGCACAATTATTCATAGAAGATGTAATGAGACATGGATCGCCAGGAACTAATTTCATGTCAAAAGTTTTGTGGGAAATCATGAAATTAATGAAAACAATACAAATCCACACTACAGCATACCGCCCTCAGGTGGATGGTCTTGTGGAATGGGTTAACCACACTCTTACAACGAAGCTGTCCATGTACGTAAGTGGACATCAGCGAGATTGGGACAATATTATTCCATTTATGTTGTTTGCATATCGAACTAGCATTCATGAGACACAGAACGAAACCCCTTTGTACCTCATATACGGCCGAGACGCTAATCTGCCAATCGATTTCAGCCTTACGAAGCCTGTTCTAACATATTCCACCAGAGACCATTACCATGCAGAAGTTGTCAGTAGGCCAAGAGAAGCCTACATTTTAGTTTGGGAAAATACTCAGTGTGCACAGCAAAGTCAGAAGCAGAAATATGACGAACATTCGCATATAAAATTGGTGAAATGGTGTGGCTGTTTACACCAATATCGCGACATGGACTATCGACTAAACTTTTCCACACATGGAATGGACCATATCAAATAATGCAGAAAACCTCACCAGTGAACTATCGTGTTGAACTAAGTGATGGACATGGCACAAGCCAAATAGTACATGTCAATCGGCTTAAGCGATGCACTGATCCAGATGAACGACCAATAAGACCTCCAGTAGGAGAAGCAGACAGTGATGATTCTTCTTCCAATGACAGACCTATTGACGTGCATGATGCCGGTATGCCGGTAGTAATTGATAGCATTCCAGGTGATAGTGCGGATATTCCTGATTCTGAGCCAACTGAGATACTGGACGTACAACGTCAACGTAATGAATCTGGGAGATTCGAAAAAGTACTATTTTGTGAGGTGGGCTAGTAACTGTGATGACACTTGGATTCGTGCGGATGACTTAAATGCACTGGCGTGATTCAGCGCTTTGAGGAGTTACATTTCCTGCAACAATGACGAAACTGGAAATTATAATGTGCCTTTCATGTATTCTATTCGCGTTCAGATTCATTCAGTTAATGGGAATTATGTGAATTAATCGTGCTATAGTTTATAACCACTTCAAAGAGAGGATTACTAAACAAATGTCTCTAGTGAAATATAATATAGGTGTTCATGGAATAATTTAAATCGAAAATATTCATCGCCCAGCATATTATTCGATTTCTTTGGAAATACTCTTGTCCGTCAAGACGAAACAATGGAGATATAGGTAGTTTTAATGAATTGTTGTACCATAGTGTTCGATGACGAACACTTGGATGAGGGGGGTATTGTAAAGGTTTACAAATTTGTAGCAGCACGCACTCATGCACATTCCCACACGCCAGTAGGTTATGCTCCCACAGCCATATGTTGGTATTAATGTCTGGCGTGACTCTCACGTTCAGTATATCCGTAGATGAAGTGATCAATCAGTGTGACCACTTTATTTGCAATTTGACACTTTAATGGTTGTCTGTTGCATGGATGTGTATGATCTGAGAGAGGGGTGGTGGTTTGAGCATGAAAGGATGGCAGATTTGTAATACTGTGGACAGTTGTGATGTGCTCTTGCGAGAGGATAGTTATTGTTATTGGTTGAATTTGTTACTCGTTTTGATAGTTGAGTTAGATACTGTAGCTAGTGGATTGTTGTGAAAATTGAGTTTGAATAGTGTAAGAAGTTATAGACCGTATTCATCATAATCAACCATGTACTCATCCTTATTAATCATAATTATATTATTTATAGTTTTATAAGTTGAAACATTTAGTAAATTCGTAGAAAAAAATTAGTGATCTAAATTAAAACATATATTTTTCTTGACTGTCAGCCATGGTTAACTAACTAAGTGAAAGTACTGTCGATGGGCATCATTGTCAGACGTGAAATAGTAAACTTCCTTATCGATTACTCTTCCTCATGTCTTTGTAAATTCCCCATTTACCTCCGACTACATGAGGAATTTACATAAACAACAACAAGAGTAATCTATAAAGAGGTGACGTCACTGAATTCGGATACAAATCCAAACAATTATATATATTATCTATATAGTAGGGGGAGATGTGGTAGTGGGGTGGGTGGACGAAAATTCAAAGGCATGTGGTCTGGCTAACTAACTGTTTGTGGCTGTATGCATGATTTCTACTCGCGGACAGTAGTGTTATGTGGCAATGGTTTGGCAGTAGAGTTGCTGACGGCGCGCGTGTCTTCTCGTGTATGGTTTACAGGGGCAGACTGACACATCGGTTAATTGGGAACGGACTGAGGATCCGGGCATCAGGGTGCCCACTGTCCGTGATCAAGTTATACTTTTAGAATCATAGCAGAATTCAGAGATACCCAAAAACGCCTTAAATATGCTATATTTCTGCGACGCTATTATGACTTTCCTTTAAGCTGTTTAGAGAGCACTGTTCAGATAATGCAACTACCACGGTGTTACATGTTACAGTTAGAAGTTGTAGTGAGCAGGCCTACTATCGATTGTGTAGCTGATACTCATTCGCATCACGCCAATCCATTATTAGTAAAATAGCCGACACACACACACATATACTGACACTGACACAGACGTGTCCACCCGCCGTAAGCACACGCACGAATACACGCACACACAGGTCTCCGAGGGACCCACAAGTAATTACGGTTCCGGTAAAAAACAAAAATTAAATCTTACCAATTAAACTTCTGTCCGGCAAACTGTAGTCAGCTTCAAGCCTCTTAGCGGTTCAAATTGTCTTCTCTTACTGATAAACTATAACACCCCATATTTATATACACGTAAGAAAATAAGCCCCACCCCCTTGACCCATGTCAAACTCTTTTGACGAACAATGAGTTACTGCATGACAATGCAATTAAGTGCCATGCATGAGTAACGCTCTTTTTCGTTGACGACTAAACTCTAAACTTATTCAGGACATTAACAATACGTCACCGCTCTTAATTGATCACACATTTCATTCTACATACAAGGCGATGTTATTTTAATTATAGGCCGCCTGTAATATACCTAAAAACGCCTAAAAGTAAAGCCGCTGGAATAGACTATAATTTTAGTACAATTTGACAGTCAAATTGTTCTCAAGATATTACAAATATTCAAATATCTACGTCTACATTCTAAGCGCCCGTAATTGGGAAATTCTGAATAAAGTAGGTCCGTGATCTGTCCATATTATCAAGCTAAAGATCCGCGGCGCGTACTGTGAAATGCATTTCTAAGAGGCATGGCCATAAAATGTCAGAGAATACGTTTATTAACTGTCTCCCTGCTAAAAGTCATCGGACAATTTCAATGAGCAAAAATTCTTGCTTTGATAAATATCTTGAAAACAATTTGACTGAAAGGTTATTGTTGGCTAAGCCACTAGCAAATGTCAGTCAAAATTTTTTCAAAATATCCGGTCCAGAGATATATATGGAATATGAAAAACTCGGCAGTCAATTATGGTTTCACTATTTAAACTCGTCAAGGCCATTTCTATGTTACAGCCTGTCTACTTATTCAGCGACTACAATAGGCGTAACCTCACCCCAACCCCACACTATGCCCCCCATGACGACTATACAGGAAACCTGCTGAATATTTCCAAACGAATTTGAGAGTAACAGTTCGCACCCAGTCAGATTAGTTTCAAAATATTAAACAATATTTTATACATCGTAAAAGATTTGTTGTCGACGAGTGCATTTCCCTCACGGTTAACGCTTGAAATTCTGGTGGCTCAATTTCAAGTCAAATTATACTGTTAAGCTGCTGAATATTTCGAAACCATTGGCAGCAACAGCTCCCCGTCAAATTAGTTTCAAAATATTCAATAGAATATTATATAGTCGTACATTATAGGAAATTTTGTGTACCTTTGTCCGAAATAACATCGTCAGAGTAGATAAGTAAAAACACCGGTCCGGTCCGTCACTCATGTCAGTGTCAATATCTGTGAAAGGAACGTTTTAGGATCAGAAGCGGGCGGACTCGAACTATTTAGAGCAAGGGTACAGAAAATCCCCGTAACAAACTAACATATTTTGAAACTAAATTTACAGGAAGACATGGTTGATGGCTGCTTCGTTACAATAAAGCCCAGAAATAACTTAAACCTAACATATTTGCAAAACAAAATACCATAGGTACTGTTGAACATTTCGTACTAACTAACATGTTTCTGTTTTTGTTTTGGAAACATTTAAACTTATTTCATAGCTGTACTGTACTACGTCTTCGAAACATTCCAGAATATTTTAATGCTTAGATCAATGCCAGGTGTAAAAAACAACAACAAGCGCACACACACATAGGTGATTTGTTTTGGTCAGTTTGACATCTGCGATGTGTATAATAGGTATAAACAACTTTAATTATGGCTCTAGGCCGAACCTGTGTAAATCGTTTTGTTAAATTGAATTCAATCGAATTGTTACTCTATCTGACACCTAAAGGCAGCCACTATTGTATCAATTGGTAACAGGCTTCTGCGTAGGTATGCCGATAGCTATTATTAATCCGTTAAACCTCGAATTCGTTCAAAGAAAATTTCAATTTTCTCATAGAAATTTTACATGTGCAGACATGCACAAGAGATGACTGTTTTCGAAAATTTACCAACACTCGGTTATCGAGCCAGTCATTCCAGTGGTAAATTTGCAAAAATAGTCTTCTCTTGCAGACTAGTGCATAAGCCGTTTTTGGCTGATATGAGTGTTAAACGGTTAATTAACTGTCTGACTGCTATATATTCCATGGGTTTAACACTGGGTATGCGGAATATTTTGAAAACAATTTGACTGAAACCTGTTGGTTGCCAGCAACAACTTTCAGTCAAATTGTTTTCAAAATATTCAGCAGGTTCAGAGTTATTGGCCATTAAAATTATTGTCTGGTAGCTCGTAACAGTCAGACAGTTGCTACAAGCCACAAGACAATAATTTCAAAGGGTAAGCAACTCTGGACTGGTTGAAATTTTTGAAAACAATTTGACTGAAAGTTGTTGGTGGCTTAGCCACCAACAACTTTCAGTCAAATTGTTTTCAAAATAATCAGCAGTTGAAGAGTTAAACACCATCGAAAATGTAGTCTGTAATTCAACATGTACACAGTTAAACAAAAAATGATTTAACCCTTTAACACTCATATCAGCCAAAAACGGCTTCTGCCGTGGTCTTGAGAAATGTCCATTTGTAGACCAAGAGGAATACCATTTTTCTAATTTTACCACTGGAGTGACTGGCTCGGTTATTGAGCCAGTCACTCCAGTGGTAAATTAAAAAAAAAATACTCTTCTTGGTCTGGAATTGGACACGGACCAAGCGTTTTCCGAGATTTCCAGACGTTTCTGAAAATCGACCAGAATCCAAAATGGTAGCCAACCGATTGGCTTCTTCTTCTCTTCTTCTTTTCGATCGCTGGTATCACACATGGAGAGCCGTTCTCAAGATGAAATCTGTGGTTTTCTGCAGTTCTTCCACAGGCCCATACAGCTTTTCAAGAAAAGAGGTTGACAAAGGCCAGATCTCTTCTCTCAGCAGCTGATACGTACTGCAACATTGAAGTATGTGCTCTGTGGTCTGTTCTGCTTCTCCACAAGGACAAGCGGGTGATGTTGTAAGGTGGAACCGCCTGTACATGTGTTGCTTTAGTCTGTTATGTCCAGTTCTGAGACGAAAAATGGTTACTTGCTCTGGCCTCGAGAGATGATGGTAGGCATCTTCTGATTGAGGTGTTCTATAGAGTGACTTGATGCTAGTCTTCATCTCTGTATGTGTAACCATGTTTTCTGTCTGATTCTGTTCTGCACCCACCTTTGCCATCTTGTCTGCTTCCTCATTTCCTTGGACTCCACAGTGTGAGGGGATCCACTGCAATGCTATCCGAAAGCATTTGATGGTTTGTAGTGCTTCTTCAAGTTGTGGCAGCTTACCTTTGGTGATAGCCTCAAGGACGGAGCGAGTATCAGATAAAGACAATCTGTGCAATAGGGTCTGCTGTTCTGCTGATGGTATTAGCTGCATGAACCAGTGCTTCGACTTCAGCTCTGTAGTTTGTGCAGTGTTTGCCTGTCGGTATTGCAGCTGACTCATGTTGTCCGTTTGGATACTGTATGTGCAGTCCGGCACCTCGGCTCCTAATTGCAGCTTTGGCTGATCCATCTGTGTAGATCCATATCCATGTCTCCTGAGGGTACATTTCTTCCAGCATGGCTAGGGTCAGGGCCTTCTTGCTCACATCACTGTGTTCATCTTTGGTTGTGAGATGAGGTACTGTGGTGCGAATAGCTATGCTCTCTAGTTTGTTTTCCCAGGGTGGAGGATCAAGGGTGTGGTTTTGGGTCTTCTATTTGTGCTGGCAACATTTCTTGGTGTTTCCTTTGAAGTGCTTTTGTCTCTTTCACAAAACTTGATCTTTTAAGTCTTCCTGATGACAGATGTGCTTGCCTGATCTGCATCGGGTGGTTGTTGAACGATTTGAACTTTGCAGCTTGGATCAGTGCTTTGCATTCCCTTCCTTTACTAAGTGGGGGGATGCCTGCTGTCTGGTCGATTTTTTCTATTGGTGTTGACCTCATTCCACCAGTGATGATGCACAGTGCCTGGTTTTGTACTCTGTCGAGGTTCTGTTGATGAGATTTAGCTGCTGTCATCCATGAGCTGGATCCATACTCAAGGCACCCCTTGTCTCAGCAATACATTCTGTCCAAATTGTCCATCCACCAGCACCCTAGCTCTGCGATTGTGTAGGTATGACTTGGTCCATCAGAACATGTTGCCACCAATGCCTGTGCGCCGGAGCTTCACGAGGAGGCCATCCTTCCACACCTTGTCTAATGCCCTCTGCAGATCGATAAAGGTAGCTAGCATCACCTTCTTGGCTTGAAAAGTGTCCTCTATGACCTGTGCAAGATGTGTTGTTTGATCTTCTGTGCTCCTGTATCTTCTGAAGCCAGCCTGCTCTGAAACTATAATGTTCTCCGACTCCAGGTACCACTGCAACCGCTGGTTGACAATGCGCTCCATGGTCTTGCATATGCAGCTTGTAAGACTGATAGGACGGTAGCTCAGCACTTTCGTCTTGTTCTTCCCTTTTTTCAGTATAGGAGTCATTCTGGCTTCCTTCCAGCACTGAGGAACCGCTCCATTGGTCCAACTGAGATTAAAGATGTCTAGCAACTTGCGGAGAGATGCATTACCAAGGTGTTGGATCATTTCATTCGTAATGCCATCTGGCCCGGGAGATTTCTTCTTCTTCAATTGGCGGATAGCCTTCTTCAGTTCTGCTAAACTAATGACAACTTTCATTGCATCGTGAGTGTTGGTCTCTGTTCTTTCCTTTTGCTCTTTTCTAACCTCTTTTTGACGCATTCGTGGTATAGAAATGTTGCTTTCTTTACTGGCAGTGCTTGTCCATCTTCTTCAAGAGTAATCTTCTCTCCCCCGACACCCTCATCATTCGGTGCTTTAGTCAGTCTCCATAGCTTTGTGGTGTCTCTCTCTAAATTAAACCCTGCCATATTTTCCCTCCAGCTTCTTCTTTTGGCCTCCAGCTTAGTCTTTAGATACCTGGCTTTAGTTTGTTGTAGAATGAAGTGGTTTTCATGACAGGGATTACCCTCTGCATCTTCTCTGGCCGTGGCTAGTTTATCATGTGCTGCTTGCAGTTCTGTTGTCCAGTAGGGGGTGGTATTTTTTCCTGAACCCTCGAGGAATCGCTTCGTTGGCAGCCTTGAGGATACTTGAATTAAATTCCGTGACCGCATTGTTGATGTTTCTCCCTTCTACTGCTATATTTTGGGTAAGCTCATTGGAACGAATGCCGAACAGACTCCAATTTGCCTTTTTGTAGTTCCACCTTGGATGTTGAGGTGAACTTGTCGAAACACTTCCAGAAAGAGAGAGGAGGACTGGGCGGTGGTCGCTTCCTCCTAACTGCGATCCGACCACTCTACTGAGGTTTCTGTGAATGTCTTCTGTACAAAATGCCAAGTCCGGCGTTGTTGTCGAGTGCCACCAGCGTGAGTAGAAGGTAGGCTGATCTGTGGGATCGTTGACAAGTAAAAGGTGCTTTTCATCTTGCCATGCTTCAATGTCTTCTCGTCTATCAAGTGTTCTGTATCCCCAGCTCTGAGACTGGCTATTAAAGTCTCCCGCAATGAGGAAGTGGCAGTCCGGGACCTGGATTGTGTCAAGTGAGAGATTCTTGTCATTAGGGCAGTAATAATTGACAATGTCAATCACAGAGTTGCTGGTTATTACCTTGATCTTGATATATTCTGCCTCTTCCATAAAGGTTTTGATCTGGCTGGCGTTCACGCTGTTTCGGACCAAGGTGATCACCCCACCTTTCTTTCTTCCTCTTCGATCACACCGGAAAATCTGGTAACCTCTGATCATAAATGGTTTTCCTTCTTGCAGGTGTGTCTCTTGGATGCAGCAGATATCAATGTTGTTTTCGTACAGGAACTGTTCGAGCTCTGATTTCTTGTTGGTAACCCCTTCTGCGTTCCAGTGCATCTTGATACTGGGGGTCTCTTTGGGTTTGGTCTTCTCTTTCGGTTGGCCAGTAGCTCTCCATCCTCGTCCCCTGGCTCCACAAGACGAGTTGATGGGACCTCCAGTAGCTGAGGGTGGGCTCCTTCGAGGCGTGGAGCCCGGCGCTGCACCTGCCTGGCTGATCCTCACAGGGCGAGCACCATTTTGGTTGATTCGATCTCCAAGTGTCATTCATTAGCATTGTGCATAATGCTCTGGTTAGCCCATCCAAATGTCCGGATTGACACCCAGTGGGTTACACCCCTGCGCCACGTTGAGGCCGAGCATATAGTCTTAAACAGGGGCCGATCGGCTTGATTTGAACAAAATTGGATCTCTATGCCGTAAGGATGCTTCCTGCCATATATCGTTCAAATCGGCCCAGCGTTGACGGACGGACTGTCGACACATTGTAATCTCACTTGGCCTTTCAGACCAGGTGAGTTAAAGGGGATATTTTCATTTTGGCTGGGATGGGGGTGGGCGGTGCAATGGTGATATTTTAATCCCGTTGTGTCAAACATTAGCAGCTATATAAATCTTTGTATAGCCTTTTCTCCAATTTTCCATCCATTATAGAGTTCACGTAATTTGCGCGCTTGTACACGCTCCGACGGTTCACGAATTAACGCCACATTTCTGCGGGCTTTAACCCTAGACATTCATGTATCTTAATTTAAAAAAGACAATACAAGAGAACGCGTATATATTTTAAAACTAACTTGACTGGAACCTGTTGCAACACCTACCAGTCAATTTAGTTTCAAAACATTCGAAAGAATATTCATCAATTCATAACGATATATCGTCTTACACAAGACTGATAAAGTGGTAAAGCGTGCTTTTACACGTTAATCTGCGTTCATTTGACAATTAGTCAATCTACGCAGCTGAGTTGTTTAGAATATCATCCGATGGAACTTGCTTATGAGAGTTATGAGAGGATTAGGTTGATTAGTCTTAGGCCGTGTTCTCACTAGAGAAAATCCGGAATTACGCCATACTTCTATCACCGGTTGCTTTGTGGATCTAGTGGTCGATCCACCCTCAAGCCGGATGATATATCTCTCAAAACACGGTGATGTTCGTTGAAGTTTCAATATTCAGTGGTTCTTACTCTCTGAACGAATTAAGCTAAATCACAACCTTGAGACAATATAGGGTCACTTATCTAATTTTTATTAATCATTATGCACAAGATCTTCGTTCCACAGTTTATAATTTAAGATGAATTATTCTCTTTAATCAAATATTTATTATCTAATATTTAAAGTTTCCGTCTCAATTAATTAATTTCCTGAGCAAATGTCTTATATTACTTTTTCTTAATTCTTATCAATATTATCTTTAAATTTTAGAACAATCCAGCACGAGACCTCAAGAAAGACTTATATTTCTTTTAAACAAATAATTCTGAATCTTATTATTTCTAAGTCCAAAACTTATAACGAGAATGACAAGTGATTCCAAGAACGATAACACAACGGAATGCCCAGAGTGCGCGTTTTTCCGTTTTTGGACCTTCACCCTTCACGTGGCCATTAATGAATTCTGGACACGTGTTCAATGAATTCTACCTACGTCATAATTAGATCCAGCCTAGGACATAATTTATTCCTGTTTATCATAATGTCTCAGCCTGGATAACAAACTGGAACTGTCAAACTGAATAGTATGCATGGAGCCTTGTAATTACAAATCTGATAGAATCGAAGCCAGTAATGGACCTTTATACCATAAAGCATCCATGTATCAACCTTCAGTTCAATTCTAGTACCAAACCTGACAGTTTTCGCATTAGTTTGGACCAACTTCTCCCATTACTGAGAGTGTAATGCGATCACTGTATGATTTAGTGCACTCTTAGGACCATGTCTTTTACTCAAGCCGACTATTATGGAGAACAGTTAACATGCACTGGCACTATGTATAATTCGTCTGCTCTGTATAATCTCTACTTTCATTATTCCTTCAATCGGATTCTCAATTTCATTATTTATTAGAACAAAGCAATTATCCTTGAATGAACTATTGAAGGCCCAGCATATGATACTTCAGTATGGCGTCATTCCTGATTAAGTCTCTGATGGGAACACGGCTTAAGTCAAACGACGAAACCTTTATTCCAATGGAGGAATCCAGTTTTAGCTATGCCCCGACTATGACTGATCGATAAACTGGAAGGGTTCATTAAGCGTTCATGACCAACTTACCCACGTCATTTATGACGTCAATGATTATGACGTGATCCTACACGTCATGTAGTTGGTTATGACGTCATACGATGGATGGATTAACTGGAAAGCTTGATTTAAATGCAACCACACAACATTAAGGCTGTTGATTATTTTGAGTATAACTTAGGGCCTAACTGCTGTCAGTTCTTGCATTATGTTGAAATTTAACATAATATTTTTCGCGTAAATAAGCTGTGTACTTGGCCTGCAAAGTTTAAAGGGTTAATTTCCAACCAATAATATCAAAGGGCGTTTTATATCATGTCATATTTCCAATAGTACTTAGCTTACTTGTGATAATTAAAGCTCTCGTGCTCCATTAAATATAGACACTTTTGCACGAGATATGAGATGGCTGTTTAATTTACCCAGCATGCAATGCTACCTGGTGTGCTATGCTACCCAGCATGCAATGCCCTGACGGCATATTCGTTAAATCTATCGTCTGCACAAACCAGAATTTCTCAAACAAAACCAACCTGCTTGCACAAAGCAGATCTACTTATCAAAGCAAGTAGCTATCGTCACTAAGACTGGCAGAATTCATTGGCCACTAATATCACTGATTATCCATAGTGGCTAGTAAGGGTTAATTCCAATGCCTAATCTGACTTAGATTTCATCATGAATAAATTGAAACTTCATTGGAACTTAACATAGCAGCCGGTAAATATTGAAAACCATTATTTACCAGAAAATTATTACTTCCTAAGTCTTTTGCTCAGATTATTCTGAAAATACTCAGAAAGATTGTGGCATAAGAATGAAGTAAATATCGTCCATGACGAAGAACCTGAAATGTGTGCAAATTTACACAACATTACAGCTGGCTGCTGAAAGAATTAGAGTCCACTTTTGTACTGGATCTTGTCAGTGCATTTAGTGACATTAACAGGTCTGCGCAAATTGAAAATGTGCGCAATCCATATTTGGGTTATGCAAATTTATTTCAGCTAACTCATTTGGGCTTGTGCAATCTTTTTACATATATTTATATACAAAGTAAAGAAAACTGCTAACCCAAAAAGGCTGCGCTAAAAATATTTGCGCAACCGTTGCACGAACGAAAAAATGGGTTACGCAATTTGTGCAGGCCTGCTTTAATTGTGACCTAGATAGGTGACCCAATGGTCTCAAGCTCAACGCAATCACAAACATTCACAATATGAAAGGTTGTTGTAAAATCTGGCGATTACACCTTCGTGACTTCAGAGACATGGGGGGGGGGGGGGGAAACTGTATTCTACTATGCACTTAGTGCAGGCTTGTGCGATTATTGCTTTGAGTGATCACAATCGATAATCGTGATTACCCGATTAATTAGCCTGGGTACAAATTACCCATATATACATGTGGTAACAACAAAAGCCAATATGTCAATGACAAAAGCTGCAATGCTGCGTAGCAATGCCCATTTGTAGGCCAAGAGAAGACTAGTTTTGAAAATGTATCACTGGAATGCCTGGATCGATGCCAGTCATTCGTGATACAGTTTTCAAATAGTCTTCTCTTGGCCTGCAGATGGATATACATTTGCTGAAAAAATGTCAATCTTCGTGACTGATCGCATTAAACAGTACAGGTTGTGAAATACTTTAGGCAGTAGAATTTATTCGCACTTATTTGATTATTTAATTTTGTAATCATTTAAAGTCACGATTTAAAAAATAATCACGATATTCGATTTAATCCCGTAACCGTGCAAGGCTAACTTACTGACCCATTGCCCTAGATATTTGACCCGTTGCCATGGAACTCAAATTCGTTCTCTAAACAGTCACAATATGAATGATTGTGCCAAAATTTGGTGATTCTATCTTCTTATATTCTGCACATAGATGGATAACAGGTTTCTTTTTAGGTTCCCTTGAAATGGATACACTGAGAGTGACCAGTATCGTACTATTAGCTGCTGAGCTACTGACATGTATGAATATCAAGATATAGCTAACAAACTGTCAGTTGCATGGACTAGAAGACGTTCTGATCAGAGAATTCACAGTCAGTATAGAGCATAGACTCGAATAATATGGCGTCTAACAGTTGCGACAATTATAGCGTTAGAACATTGCATGCTGGTTAACCCTCGAATTTGCTCACGAAAATTTCAATTTTCTCATTGAAAATGTCCATTTGCAGACTAGAGAAGACAGAATTGACCTCTGAAATGACTGGCTCAGTTCTTGCCCTAAATCATATTTCATGAGGTTTGCATCAATCCCCCAAGCGGTTTCAGAGAAGATTTTTAAAGACGTTTCTAAAAATCAGCTGAAATCCAAGATGGCCGCCTTCTTAATTGGCCGATCATCTTCGTTTGAACAAACTTGAGTCTCTATGCCCTAAGGATGCTTCCTGCCAAATAAAATTGAAATTGACCCATTAGTTCTCGAGAAGAAGACATTTTTAATTTCACATTGCTTTTAGCATGGGAATTTTGGCGGGAAAGTGATCCAAGACGGCCACCCAACAGTTTATTCCACGGTTTCGAAAATGACAATTTGACATCAGAATACTAAAAAACACATATAAAACCAATTTCGGCCTCAAAATCCATCGATTAAAAAAATCCAATATGGCTGCCAAACACGCTACATTTTGATTGCCCCACGGCGGCCATGTTTTTTTTACGACTCAACTTCCTGTGAAGAAAATTTAATGGTGCTTAGTCCCTAATCATATCTCCCAAATTTCGTCCTGATCCCTTCAGCGGTTCTGGAGAAGTAGTTTTCGTGAAACCTAGGTCATCCAAGATAACCGCCGAACAATTTGGTCGATCAAGTTCTCTTGAACAAACTTGGCTTACCTCTTGCATTAAATAATGTTTTATGAGTTTTGAATCGATTCCCCAAGCGGTTTCGGAGATTTAAAAAAACCCATTTGTAACAAGAGCGCACCATTAGCATTTGAAACATTTGCATTTAAATATACACGATTCTTTACATTAAACAAGATGGCCACCGGAAAAATTGACCAATCAAAATTCTAAATGAAAGTTATGGAGCCTATCACTATAGAATACATCTAACCAAATTTGGTTGAAATATGTCAAGCAGCTATGGAGGAGTAGTATTTTTACCATTTCCGTTAGCATTTCACAAAATCTAAGATTTTCACCCCAAACATTTATGAATCAAAATTCTGAATGGAAATTCTGGAGCCCATCACCACAGGATCGTTTCAGCCAAATTTGGTTGAAATCGCTCAGAATGGTAAGAAGAAGCATTTGGCCGATTTCCGATACATTATTAATAAAATCCAAGATTTTCACCCAAAAAGTTGAGGAATTAGAATTCTGAATGGATGTTCTGGAGCCTACCACAATAGGGTCCTTTCAGACAGATTTGATTGAAATCGCTCAGAATGATAAGGAAAAGAAGCAATTTGACAATTTCCGGTACATTTTTCATAAAATCTAAGATTTTCACCCAAAAAATTGATCAATCAAAATTCTGAATAGAAGCCATCTAGCCAAATTTGGTTGAAATATGTCAAGTAGCTATGGAGGAGTAGCATTTTGACCATTTCCGGTAGATTTTTCATAAAATCTAAGATTTTCACCCAAAAAAATTGCTCAATCAAAATTCTGAATAGAGGTTCTAGAGCTTAGCACCATAGAAGCCATCTAGTCAAATTTGGCTGAAATATGTCAAGCAGCTAAGAAGGAGTATCATTTTGACCATTTCCAGATTTGTCCTAAAATCTCAGATTTTCGCCCAAAAAATTGATCAATCAAAATTCTGAACAGAAGCCATCTAGCCAAATTTGGTTGAAATATGTCAAGTAGCTATGGAGGAGTAGCATTTTGACCATTTCCGGTAGATTTTTCATAAAATCTTAGATTTTCACCCAAAAAATTGATCGATCAAAATTCTGAATAGAGGTTCTAGAGCTTAGCACCATAGAAGCCATCTAGTCAAATTTGGCTGAAATATGTCAAGCAGCTAAGAACGAGTATCATTTTGACCATTTCCAGATTTTTCCTAAAATCTCAGATTTTCACCCAAAAAATTGATCAATCAAAATTCTGAAGAGGTGCTAGAGCCTACCACCATAGAATGCATCTAGGCAAATTTGGTTAAAATATGTCAAGCAGCTAAGGCGGAGTAGCATTTTGACCATTTCCGGATTTTTCATAAAATCTTAGATTTTCAAACGTCTAGAGGGTAACAGCTTAGGAGCATTCCAGCCAAATTTGGTTGAAATCGGTCAAACCGTTAAGGAGAAGACGCGATTTGACGGACGGACTGACGGCCGTCATGGCATAAGCTCACTTGGCATTTCAGGCCAGGTCAGCTAATAATTCAGTGCACACCAGCCACAGATATCAGTTTGTATTTTGGTAGCTTCATTAGCTTCACCACAGAAGCACCGCCTCACAGGGTATTAATTTCATTTCCACCCAGGAATGAGTTGTGGTTCTAAATTACAAGATTAACTTCTTCCTCTGCTGGCTAAATATCTAAGCTATATATTGTGTGTGCTGACATTTATAACTTTGAATATTTTGAAATTTATTTGATAGAGAGTTGTTGCTTTCTAATGCAGCAATGACTTTCAGTCAAATTATTATTTTAATAAACTTCAACTCACTCTAGCGAACAACTGCTGCTAACTGAGTTTGGCCTGGCCACTCTGTCAAAATGACCGCCTGTACTAAATGTCAATTTTACTACATGTCGCCAAAGCCTTTATCCGATAGATTCAGAAATGCCATGGTTGAAATCAGCATACCCAAAACCATGTACAAAACAAATTTCGGCTTCAAAATCCAATATGGCCGCCATATACGAGATATTTTAATTGGTCCACGGCGGCCACGTTTTTTTACCTATCACTTTCCCTTGAACAAACTTCAATGGCACTTAATCCCTAATGATATCTCCTAAATTTCAGCCTGATACATTCAGCGGTTCTGGAGAATTCGTTTTCGCGAAAACTAGCTCATCCAAGATGGCCGCCGAACCATTTGACCAATCACGTTCCTTTGAACAAACTTGATTCAGCTCTTGCCCTATATGATATTTTATGAGTTTTGAATCGACCCTCCAAGAGGCTTTGGAGAAGATTTTCAAAGAAGTTTCTAAAAATCGGCCAAAATCCAAGATGGCCGCCGGCCAAATGGGCCGATCGGATTCCTTTGAACAAACTTGGATCTATATGCCCTAAGGATGTTTCTTGCCAAATATAATTCAAATCGGCCCAGTGGTTCTTGAGAAAGCCGTTTAAAGAAAAGTTGACTGGCGAACGACGGACAGACAATCAATCGCCATGGAATAACTAATTAAGTTCAAAGTTTGTTCTTATAAGTTTTTCTTATGAAAATTTGACCGTCGACGGGCGACGACCTGGCCATTGTATGCCCTACACATTGTATTATGTTGACTATTTTGAAACGAATTCAACTGGAAACTGTGGCAGCAACAGTTGTCAGTGTAATTAGTTTAATTTATTATGTGAAATGACCATTTGCTTAGCATACAATTTTTAAACGGTTCGTTATCGACAGATTGATCATTTTACAGTGAATACAAAAATACGTCTTATTGCGCTCCCACATAGACTAAATAAACTTTGTTTAAAGGCCCACCTTGACTATAAAAGGCACCAGATGGCGCTGGTGTCACATCTATCAAAATCTAACCACCTTTCACATTTAGGTAGCATATTTTTAAAAATAAGGTATAAAACCCTTACAGATTTCTTAGATATTTGCACAGTACATTCTTGGTATAGCACTGGTACTGTCATATCGAAGAAATTGTTGGAAAATATTCATTTAAATGAGAATTAGCTCAAATAAACATGAGAGCTGAATAAAATTTGAATTTAGTGGGCGGAGCTAAAGCTGTGACATCATATTGCGGGGAAATGTTGTCTGAATGATTTATAAGTGTAAACAGCTTGAAGATTTCGGATTCTATATCTTTCGATTCTGTTTTTCGCTACTATCTCCGGCAAGACTATGATGTCGCGGTTGCTGCGACAACCGATCTTTCCAAAGAGGAAGTAGCGTGATTACCAGCTCGCCTCGTCAGAAGATGATTATGACGATATGTGTACTTACTTGGTAATCTGGGCCTGATCTGATTACAGAAGATGTCGGTAAGCTACGGTGGTTTCCCGTAGGTGCCAGAGTAAACACTATTTAAAACACGAACTCGTGCCTTGAGGTAAAGTATCAAGGTGATAGCTTTATTCTCCTAATTCTAACTATGTACTTTTACGTGAAAGTGACTTATACTGTCACAACAGAATTTATAAAAACAAACTTATTTATTTGATTCAGTATTCTATGTAGTTAATTAGAAATACGATTACTGGTTCTTTACTTAAATAATGTTACGTTTCGCGACTAGCTAAACAATTTCTCCGAATACTGTTCTTGGCTACTTAAAACCATTCATCAAGAACTTATTTGAATTTCGACAAAAATCAGTTCCACAGAACTATATGGATTCGAGGCTAGGTTTACTTCAACGCACTGTTGTTCGGACTCGGAATCCCGATTAAAGTTAAAGTCCCCTTTATATACTATCTTAGTTTTCGTTCTCCCATTTTAGAATTCCGGATGGCTTCTTCATCCGGACGACGACCTGTCTAGAATGACGGATGCTTGTTCATACCAAGGCTTGCTGGTGGACCGGCACGCCTCTTGACTCATATCTTTTTGATAGTAATTTCCGATTTGTGTAGGCGACAGTCGGCCCTTGTAGAATGCTATACAATCGACCACTTGTAGAATGCTAGAGTTATCGGCACTCACGTTACCATTTCTCTTAGCCTACAGGACACCATGTAACTAACTACACCCGTTTGTCATATCTAACCCCTTGGTTGACTCCTGCCTGGCGCCAGCCATTATCCGGCACAAGTATCCCTTTTGCGCTCGGTTTAGATTCAGTTTCGATTTCTGTTTCGACAAAATTACCACCCACAAACTTGACTCTATAGAAATATAGAAACTCGGTCACATTATCACGGTCCTATGGTAAGTCGGTCGTCGCCACGTTACTACGTCATTCTATGAGTCATTCAGTCTGCGCTACGTACACTCTGTCCGTAGCACCCTACCGACGCTCTTGCTTGAATATTTAGAAAACTATTGGTCGTAACTTCTGCTGAATACTATAAAAGGTCATGCCGCCGCTGCAGCAATAACTTTCATCTTTCAACCACCGACGGACTCCATCAGCTCACTGCCCTAAGTCTTAGTCTATTCTATTCCAATTTCACTTATTGTTTCAGCTACATTTTCGTGTCAGTTTTGCATCGACTTGATGCACACACTAGATCGCGCTATTATTTTCCTGCTCATTGTGTTATCTGTTCCTTAGCTCGCCTGGTATTCAAATATAGTAATTCACTGGGGTCTTAGACTGCAAATATAAGATGTCCCCGGGGTCATGACCCCCCAGAAGACAATCCCATATCTACAAGCTGATAGCAGCCACGTGTATTATCCTATATCATATGTGGAGAGAGAACATGCAGTAAAAAATAAATAAACACATTATCTTGATTCGAAGTGGGGGGTCTTATTGCCACCTATAACGGCAAATAAGGGTGGTGTAAGCTGTTAGGCAGCAACAGCCTTCAGCAACAGTGTTTGTAAACTGTATATTAGCCTTTCTAATACCGGCTTTGTAACAATTAATCTTTTGATATCCGTGGGACAAGTGTTGCAGAAAACTGTTGCTGCATTTGACAGTAACAGATATCCCCATTCCCATTTTCAAAATAACCACATTAAGAATACTACATCACTATCTAATAAAACTTTCTAATACCTCAATACAGAGCTAAATGTATTGCTAGATAAATTGGCTTAATTGTTTGACTGCTGATTTCCTGTAGGCTACATTTTCAACAGGGTTTAACTCTGGATATATGTTGAATATTTTGGAAACAATTTGACTAACATAGCCACCAACCACTTTCAGTCAAGTTGTTTTCAAAATAGTCAGCAGTTATTGTCAGTTGAAATTATTGTCTGATGGCTTGCAGCAGTCAGCCAGTTAATGTTAAATTAATTAAATACATCTTTTTGAAGGAGTATGTGAATATAGTACACATGTTGAAGATTTTCGATCTTCGGGTTTAATTTAGAAATATGTCTACTACACCTCTGGTAAGAATATGATGTAACGGTTGCTGCGACAACCTCTTATCAAAGATGCGGTAGCACGATTATCTGCTCGCCTCGTCGAAGGTGATGTGACGATATTTATATTCGTATCCGGGCCTGATCTGACTGATGTTTCAGAACGTATAGATTCGCTACGGTGGTCTTCCGTAGTATCCAGATTTAATAAAACCAAACTCGTGCCTTGGTTATCAAGGTGATAGATTTATTAAACTTAAACTAACTGTACATATAACTATAGTGGCTTTTGCTGCCACGAGTAAAAGATACTGACTTTATACAAGTTTGACTATATTTGATTACTTTACTTAAATTTAATGTTTCCTAACCCTAACACTATTTCAATGCACACAAACGACGGGACTCTCAATCTAACTTATTCAGCTCTCGATTTCGACCGGACTCCCGATTAAAAGTTAAAGTCCATTTTTTATACTTTTCTGGAGCTCCCTACCATGTTCGTTCTCGTTCTTCTTTCCAGAGTTTGATTCGATTCTCATTGATTGTGACGTCATCCTGACTAATCAAATCACGATTTTCTCTCTTATGAACAGAACACCGAACAAGTTAAGTGATGGAATCCTATCCGATAACCTCCCCAAATTTGATACTGATGGATGAGTGTTTCGACATTTTTCGTCTGGTTTTCTAATCTTCTTGGCGCCAGACGCTACTATGTACATGTCCGGCCCCTTGCTTATTAGGCCTGCGCCTGCATTTTGCAAGGGTGTCACGACGTAGGTATCAAGTGGCATATCCACTTCACCACACCCGGCGCCGTATCTGGTGTCGTGGGTGTCGCCTCTATACAATTATAGAAATTCGGCCCCATTACCACGGTCTCATTGTAAGTCGGTCGTCGCCACGTTACTACGTCATTCTATGATTCATTCAATCTGTGCCACATACATATACTCTGTCCGTAGCCCCTACCGACGCTCTTGCTTGAATATTTAGAAAACTATTGGTCGTAACTTCTGCTGAATACGATAAAAGGTTATGCCGCGACTGCAGCAACAACTTTCATCTTTCAACCACCGATAGATTCCATCAGCTCGCTGCCCTAAATCTTAGTCTATTCTATTCCAATTTTACTTACTGTATTAATTACATTTTCATGTTAGTTTCGCACATCGACTTGAGCACACACTAGATCGCGCTATTACATCTATTACATTTTTCGTTCATCGTGTTATCCGTTCCTTATCTCGCCTGGTATTCAAATATGGTAATTCACTGGGGTCTTAGACTGCAAATGTAAGATGTCCCCGGGGTCATGACTCCCCAGAAGACAATCCCATATCTACAATGTGTATAGTGTTACTATGCAGAGGGTGGGCTGTCGTACTCTATAGTAAACCAGTCATCTAGGTATAATATAGGCTATTTTACGCATGCGCCATACGCGTCATCATAGAAGCTCCGCCTCAGAGGGTATTAATTTCATCTCAACCCAGGGAGTGAGAGTTGCGGCTTTAAACCAGAAATAGATGGACTGTCTGCGTTATAATAAATCAGCCAGCTTTAACCCTGAACCGGCCCTATTATATGACCGATACTTGCATAGACTGACGGACCGATGCAGTCTATCCACATATTTGTCATAGCGTTGGTTCAGTAGACTCTGCAACGCAGCAACTGTCAGCCCATTTGGGATTCTGCGACGTCGCAGTTCAACGGCTTAAGATACAGCGCCATCACTGCCATAGCCTAGCCGCGGTGTGGGTGGTGCTCAGTTTCCTTCTTGCAGACACATTTATTTGATATAGAAATATTTGACTTAGTATCTATAAAGCAGGAAATCACTCCTCGTAGAATTTAATTAAAACACTGCTTTTGCCTCGCGGGAGAGTAAACGAGACAAACCCCCCCCCCCCCACCCTTCTGAAGTTCCCCCCCCCCCCCTCCCACTGTCAATCTAGCGTATTCATATGTATGGTCTATGGATCAAATATAGCTAGTTAGACAGATGTTTAGGGCGTGTATATGATAGTATTAGAAGCGGCAGCTAACTCTTAAGAGGCTAATTGATACGTAATGTCCGCAGTTGCCTCTCCTGGTTTGTAATGAAACTGTTTACTTGCCGCATATGAAAAATACACCTTTCCTTCATTGACGTCATTACGCCGGGATTCCCCTAAATCAAAGCTCGGAGCAAAACTGCTGCCTGGTACCGCCGCCAACAAGCCACTGACCAGCGTTGAGTGTTACTTTTGCGCTAAAATACACCGCAATCTAAACCGTTCCTATGATAAACTAAAATCATTATATTATTTAAATCATATATCATTGGAAAGCGCATTCAATTGGTGAAACATTAAGGCATTATTTTTTATATTTTTGTAACGTTTTTACTGAGTTATTTGCGTATATAAAATACACCATTCGACTTGGATTCATTAAATCAAGTGGACAATAAGGGATATTTTAAAATTGCAATCAACTGTATTAAATGTTATAAAACTATAAAAACTAATACAGAAATGTATAGAAAATTGGCTTGGCTTTCCAATGATGTATGACTTCAAAAATATTATGAACATAGTTTTTCATATGCACTGCATAAAGTGCACTGTATCCGATTCCCATAGTAAAGTAATGCGGTTTGCGTGTCGGCTATCGCAGTTACCAGCCGGAAGTGGTATGCGCGACGCATTCCGGAAAGGTATTTGTATACATAGCCCGTTGACTGGGCGCTAGGCAAAGTCAGCAACAACGCTCAGTCAAATTAGTCTAAAAATACTTAACAGCTTACCTGTCTAGTTACCATGAAAATGGGATTCTGGGATGACAGGGGTACAAAGTATATAAATCGATCACAATAAGTTGAATTTATTCAAGAAAATTCCAACTTTATCATAAAAAATGCCCATTTGCGGAGCAGGAGAGGACTATTTTGGGGAATTTACCGCTGGAATGACTGGCTTGATTACCGAGCCGGTCATTCCAGTGGTGGATTTCGGGGATCGTCTTCTCTTGGTCTGCAAATGGACGTTTCTTAAAGACCGCTCCAGAAATCGCTGTGGCTGATATGCGTTTTAACGGGTTATCAATCACTTGGCGCCATAATGATGCCATCATTTAACATATCATTTACACATCCCCCAATTGTTGGTAAATTTCAAATCATCGCCCTTTAATATAGATGTGGACTCTTGTAAATTGTATACGTGTTAACAGTATATATTGACAACGTTTAATTACCGTTGCTGTTTAAAAGTATCATTGCTGTGCGTCTTGTACATTTTCAAGTCTGTCAATGTCTCCTCTGTATGTAGATTTTAAAGGCGCACCGTGACTATAAAAGGCACCAGATGACCACTACATGCATCGCTATCTAATAAAACTTGCTCATACCGCAATACTGAGCTAAATGTTTTACTGGATAGATTGGCTTAACTGTTTGATTGCTGAATTCCTGTAGGCTACATTTTCCACAGGGTTTAACTCCGGATATATGCTGAATATTTTGGAAACAATTTGACTAACATAGCCACCAACCACTTTCAGTCAAGTAGTTTTCAAAATATTCAACAGTTATTGTCAGTTGAAATTATTGGCTGATGGCTTGCAGCAGTCAGACAGTTAATGATGAATTAATTAAATTTGAATGAGTTTCTGAATATAGTACACATGTTGAAGATTTCGGGTTGTCTACCCTTGTTGATGACGTATGCCCTGCCCTCTTCGATGAAACTTTGACGGGTGGTTGCTGCGACAACCAATTCCACCGAGGAAGGCGGAGCGTGACACTAGCTCGCCTCGTAGGTAGCAAGACCTAACGATATTTATTTTAGTGCCTGGGCCTGATCTAAACTGCGTGCTTCAGACGATAGATTCGACACGGTGGTCTTCCGTGTTCTCCAGAATAACAACAATATATTCCCCTGTTTAAGACTATATGCTCGGCCTCAACGTGGCGCAGGGGTGTAACCCACTGGGTGTCAATCCAGACATTTGGAGGGGCTAACCAGAGCATTATGCACAACGCTAATGAAATTACACTTGGAGATCGAATCAATCGAAATGGTGCTCGCCCTGTGAGGATCCGCCAGGCAGGTGCAGCGCCGGGCTCCATGCCTCGAAGGAGCCCACCCTCAGCTACTGGAGGTCCCATCAACTCGTCTTGTGGAGCCAGGGGACGAGGATGGAGAGCTACTGGCCAACGGAAAGAGAAGACCAAGCCCAAAGAGAACCCCAGTATCAACATCATGCACTGGAATGCAGAAGGGGTTACCAACAAGAAATCAGAGCTCGAACAGTTCCTGTACGAAAACAACATTGATATCTGCTGCATTCAAGAGACACACCTGCAAGAAGGAAAACCATTTAAGATCAGAGGTTACCAGATTTTCCAGTGTGATCGAAGAGGAAGAAAGAAAGGTGGGGTGATGACCTTGGTCCGAAACAGCGTGAACGCCAGCCAGATCAAAACCTTTATGGAAGAGGCAGAATATATCAAGATCAAGGTAACAACCAGCAACTCTGTGATTGAAATTGTCAATTATTACTGCCCTAATGACAAGAATCTCTCACTTGACACAATCCAGGTCCCGGACTGCCACTTCCTCATTGCGGGAGACTTTAATAGCCAGTCCCAGAGCTGGGGATACAGATCACTTGATAAACGAGGAGAAGACATTGAAGCATGGCAAGATGAAAAGCACCTTTTACTTGTCAACGATCCCACAGATCAGCCTACCTTCTACTCGCGCCGATGGCACTCGACAACAACGCCGGACTTGGCATTTTGTACAGAAGACATTCACAGAAACCTCAGTAGAGTGGTCGGATCGCAGTTAGGAGGAAGCGACCACCGCCCAGTCCTCCTCTCTCTTTCTGGAAGTATTTCGACCAGTTCACCTCAACATCCAAGGTGGAACTACAAAAAGGCAAATTGGAGTCTGTTCGGCATTCGTTCCAATGAGCTTACCCATAATATAGCAGTAGAAGGGAGAAACATCAACAATGTGGTCAAGGAATTTAATTCAAGTATCCTCAAGGCTGCCAATGAAGCGATTCCTCGAGGGTTCAGGAAAAACTACTGCCCCTACTGGACAACAGAACTGCAAGCAGCACATGATAAACTAGACAAGGCCAGAGAAGATGCAGAGGGTAATCCCTGTCATGAAAACCACTTCACGCTACAACAAACTAAAGCCAGGTATCTAAAGACCAAGCTGGAGGCCAAAAGAAGAAGCTGGAGGGAAAAGACGGCAGGGTTTAATTTAGAGAGAGACACCACAAAACTATGGAGACTGACTAAAGCACTCAATGATGAGGGTGTCAGGGGAGAGAAGATTACTCTTGAAGAACATGGACAAACACTGACAGGAAAGATGGCAGCAGATGCCTTTGCGAAGGCATATGCAAAAGAAAGCAACATTTCTATACCACGAATGCGTCAAAGGGAGGTTAGAAAAGAGCAAAACGAAAGAACAGACACCAACACTCACGATGCAATGAAAGTTGACATTAGTTTAACAGAACTGAAGAAGGCTATCCGCCAACTGAAAAAGAAGAAATCTCCCGGGCCAGATGGCATTACGAATGAAATGATCCAACACCTTGGTAATGCATCTCTTCGCAAGTTGCTAGACATCTTTAATCTCAGTTGGACCAATGGAGAGGTTCCTCAGTGCTGGAAGGAAGCCAGAATGACTCCTATTCTGAAAAAAGGAAAGAACAAGACGAAAGTGCTGAGCTACCGTCCTATCAGTCTTACAAGCTGCATATGCAAGACCATGGAGTGCATCATCAACCAGCGGTTGCAGTGGTACCTGGAGTCAGAGAACATTATAGTTTCAGAGCAGGCCGGATTCAGAAGATACAGGAGCACAGAAGATCAAACAACACATCTTGCACAGGTCATAGAGGACACTTTTCAAGCCAAGAAGGTGATGCTAGCTGCCTTTATCGATCTGCAGAAAGCATTTGACAAGGTGTGGAAGGATGGCCTCCTCGTGAAGCTGCGGCGCACAGGCATCGGTGGCAACATGTTCCGATGGACCAAGTCATACCTACACAATCGCAGAGCTAGGGTGCTGGTGGATGGACAATCTGGACAGAATGTATTGCTGAGACAAGGGGTGCCACAAGGCGGAGTATTATCACCTACTCTGTTCATACTCTTCATCAATGACATTGTAGCAGAGCTGCCCAATGGGATCCAAGCAGCCCTCTATGCAGATGACCTCGTAATCTGGTGCACCGATGAGTACACAACGACTGCCACGTACAGAATGCAGCTCGCCTTCGACAGAATTACAGCTTGGGCCAATCGCTGGTGTATTACCATCAACAAAGAAAAATCATCAGCCATGCTATTCACACTGTCCACCAAAACCAAGGTTGGCAATCTGACACTGGGCGGTACTCCACTCGAATACGAGGACCAGCAGACATACCTGGGAGTCACATATGACAGAAGATTAACATGGAAGGAGCACATCCAGAATGCAGAGGCAAAGGCCAGAAGAAAGCTAAACATCATGAGGAAGCTGGCAGGAACAAAGTGGGGTGCCAATGAAAGGATCCTCAAGACCATCTACCTAGGTGCCGTACGACCACACCTTGAGTATGGATCCAGCTCATGGATGACAATAGCTAAATCTCATCAACAGAACCTCGACCGAGTACAAAACCAGGCACTGCGCATCATCACTGGTGGAATGAGATCAACACCAATAGAAAAAATGGAGCAGACAGCAGGCATTCCCCCACTTAGCAAAGGAAGGGAATGCAAAGCACTGATCCAAGCTGCAAAGTTCAAATCGTTCAATAACCACCCGATGAAGATCAGGCAAGCACAGCTGTCATCAGGAAGACTTAAAAGATCAAGTTTTGTGAAAGAGACAAAAGCACTTCAAAGGAAACACCAAGAGATGTTGCCAGCACAAATAGAAGATCCAAACCACACCCTTGATCCTCCACCCTGGGAAAACAAACTAGAGAGCATAGCTATTCGCACCACAGTACCTCATCTCACAACCAAAAATGAACACAGTGATGTGAGCAAGAAGGCCCTGACCCTAGCCATGCTGGAAGAAATGTACCCTCAGGAGACATGGATAAGGATCTACACACATGGATCAGCCAAAGATGCAATTAGGAGCGGAGGTGCCGGACTGCACATACAGTATCCAAACGGACAACATGAGTCAGCTGCAATACCGACAGGCAAACACTGCACAAACTACAGAGCTGAAGTCGAAGCACTGGTTCATGCAGCTAATACCATCAGCAGAACAGCAGACCCTATTGCACAGATTGTCTTTTTATCTGATGCCCGCTCCGTCCTTGAGGCTATCACCAAAGGTAAGCTGCCACAACTTGAAGAAGCACTACAAACCATCAAATGCTTTCGGATAGCACTGCAGTGGATCCCCTCACACTGTGGAGTCCAAGGAAATGAGGAAGCAGACAAGATGGCAAAGGTGGGTGCAGAAGAGAATCAGACAGAAAACATGGTTACCCATACAGCGATGAAGACTATCATTAAGTCCCTCTATAGAACACCTCAATCAGAAGATGCCTACCATCATCTCTCGAGGCCAGAGCAAGTAACCATTTTTCGTCTCAGAACTGGACACAACAGACTAAACCAACACATGTACAGGCGGTTCCACCTTACGACATCGCCCGCTTGTCCTTGTGGAGAAGCAGAACAGACCACAGAGCACATACTTCAATGTTGCAGTACGTATCAGCTGCTGAGAGAAGAGATCTGGCCTTTGTCAACCTCTATTCTTGAAAAGCTGTATGGACCTGTGGAAGAACTGCAGAAAACCACAGATTTCATCTTGAGAACGGCTCTCCAAGTGTGATACCAGCGATCGAAAAGAAGAAGAAGACAACAATATATTCCAAACTTTTGCCTTGTATATACCACAAGGTGATCGTTTTATTCGCTATCTTTAACTATACAATAACCTACAAAGTTGGTCACTTTTACTGTAACCGGTTTACGTATCTTACAACAATAATTATTTTTCAATCTATGTTTCCCAAGCTTCTCAAACTTAGCTTCTCAAACTTAGCTTCTCAAACTTAGACCAGCTCTTGCTTACTTAAAACCATTCAGCAAGAGTTTCACAAGGTGCGAGGCGGACCGACTCCTGACTGAAAGTTAAAGTCCCCCTTTTATACCATCTCAGTTTCTATACCCTGTTGTTCCCTAGAATTCCAGCTGCCTCCCATGACAGAATGATGTATGCTTGTTTGATAACAAGTTTCGATTTGTGTACCTAACGCCTATGAATCTGTCAGAATGACGAATGATCGGTAAACAAGTTACCATTCCTCTTAGCCTGACTGATTACTTTTCGGCTCATGCCTATGAATCTGTCAGAATGACGAATGATCGGTAAACAAGTTACCATTCCTCTTAGCCTGACTGAATACTTTTCGGCTCATCTTCTCAAGCTTTCGTGAGAATATAGATCGCTATCGTAACTAACTACGTCCGTATATCATATCTAATCTGATTCCAGCTTGACGCTAATCATTTTGTCAGTTTGATAATGTATACATTCCCTGATAATGTATACATATCCAACGCTGATAATGTATACATTCTCTGATGATGTATATATTCCTCTTACAAGGACGCTATAGACGGTGCCAGTTATCCAGTGCTGATAATATATATCCAAATAATAAGATGCTGGTAATGCATCTAAGTATAGATGATGATCATTGCTAGTAACGTATCTAAACATAGCCGCTGATCGGTACATCTTAATATACATGGTGACATAGTCTATTAGCTCACCTGGTATTCACATATGAATTTTTTTGATTTTACACTCGGGACTTACCTGTACATATAAGATGTCCAGCGGGGTCATGACTTCCCACAAGACAATCCCATATCTACAATGTGTATAATGCCACCGACGAGAAATTCACAGATTAGTCCTGTTTTACAAAATTGTCAATGGGATGACCAGCGAGGCCTTGACTGATTATCTCCCTCCACTGATACTAGCACGCAATCCCTATAATATCAGACGCTCTAATTCTTTCACCCCAGTTAGATGTCGAACGGAACTCTATCGCGAGTCGTTTTTCCCAGCAACAGTACGTGCCTGGAACACCCTTCTAGCACCTGTTACTATGTCTAATACCCTACCAGAATTCAAGACCAAACTAAGATTAATGTCCCGTATTCCCAGTCCCCCTCCACGGTATTACGTCGGCTCAAGAGTGGCTAATATATGTTTAAGTAGGCTTCGTAATGGATGTAGTGGATTAAATAGACATCTATTTGATAACTTCCTCTCTGACTCTGCCAGCTGCGCCTGCGGCTATCCTGATGAATCTGTTAAACATTACCTTTTTTACTGTCCACTTTTTAACGAGCAAAGCACCACCTTTGAAAATGAGCTTGCTTCCAACCAAATCTCCTCAACAACCCTAACCACCCAGCAACTTCTATATGGCAGCGCTGACGTTGATGTAGAGTTAAACATCACGGTTTCCACCATTCTATGTCAATATATTACCGACACCTGTCGGTTTAAATGACCTACAGTAATTTCAAACACCACTCATGGATTGGGTCTCGGGTACATAGGCTGTGTACAGCGGCCAGATGCTGAGCTGTCAGATCGTAGGCTATTTTGCTACTTATCACGCATGCGCCATACGCGTCATCATAGAAGCTCCGCCTCATAGGGTATAATTTCATCTCAATCCAGGGAGTGAATTCAATTCATAGCCAATAGCGTCTAACAATCACATGGCCTAGAACACGCTAAATACGCCATGAGCGGAAACATTTATGCCCTCTGCCTCTACAAACCATTCTCCCCGCGAGAATGCTCTAAATAGGAATACCGATGTAAACAAGAATTCCGAGGGAGGTTATCATGACTATATGACCTCTGACCCTGATCACTAAATCAAAAGGCCAATCACAAGATGTGACAGACAAGGCGCGCGGGCAACTTGAGCTAAGGATCAGAAATAAATAGAGCATATGTTCTTTGCAACATAGATTACTGTTGTCTAGTGTATAACGCTGGCTTGCCGTCATTGTTAGATAAGCTTGAGAAATTGCAAAAACGCGCAGCTAGAATAATCTTAGAAGTACCCTATAGGACCCCATCACAAGAAATGTATGAAACTTTAAACTGGACGACGTTAACTCAAACAATGTCAGTTAAGGCAAACATCATGACATATAAATCATTAAACGGCATTGCTCCTAGTTACATGAAAGATCTATTTACGTTGATGGAATATGCCCACTCTCGAAATCTACGGTCGAAGACGAACGGTCTATTAAAGCCTCCAAAAATTAGAACGGATTACGGGCGGTACAGTTTTACGTATACCGCAACGCACCTACCTAACCTACCTACCTACCTAATTTACCAACTAATATTAAACATTCGCCAACACTTATGTCATTCACTTCAAGCATACATGCCAAATGATGGTGATGATGACGACGACGACGACGACGACGATGATGATGATGAGGATACAGCTACTACTAGGCTACTGCTGCAGCTCCTACTGCTGCCGCTACTACTACTGCTGCTGCTGAAGATGATGATGATGATGATGATGATGATGATGATGATGATAATAATAATAATAATAATAATAATAACAATTATTTGTTTTCTTCTTTTTCATGGTCGCATCTGCCTTGGAGACAAAGTGTGGCCGCCATCTGAACGGCTACAAACGACTCCGGTAGATGCCACGGTTTCCATTGGGATATTACGCAACATCCGCGACCAACGACACGCGTGTAACCAAAACTAAGACCACTAGGAACAATAGCACATTATATCGGTGATTCATTCCCAATTACAATTAACATTACATTTCTAGAGCCAAAGAACTAAAGACAATAACATGTTTATCTAAAGTGCAGGACATGATCGTAAACGTATATTCTCTGTCTATAATTTAGCTGCCTGTTTGCTACAAGCCAAAACAATTTTCAAGGCAAATAAACACTCAGCACGCACACACACACTAGTATATTATAGCCAATTACTGGGATATGTTTTATTATGTACTCTCTCTCTCTCTCACACGCACGCACGCACGCACGCACGTATACCATTAAATGAATCCAATCCAAATGTATTAATCACATATATGACGTCATAATCAATTTCGATCCAATGTGTTAATCAAATATATGACGTCATAATCAATTTCGTCCAACTAATGAATCCAATGTATTAATCACATATATGATATCATAATCAATTACGATCCAATGTATTAATCAAATATATGACGTCATAATCAATTTCGTCACATCCAGGTTGACGTCACAACAAACAAAACAATGAATGCCATCTTAGTCAGTCAAGAACGCTAAATAGTCGGTCAGACTATACGAAGTGTATGTATTTACTGTTAATAAACTTTGTTGGATAATTTGGATCCAATTTGACTAGGCGCATCTACTACCATGGGCAGAAAATGCATCCTGCCAAATTGGTTTCAAATTATTCAGTCAACATACCTACACCACAATAAAGGTATACATTTATGTAAATAAAGAAATATATTTACGGAGTTAAGGGCCCTACCTATTCGATCGATACCAACTCAGGCTAATGTTGGGTACCCACATGTTGAAGATTTCTGATGTCTATCCTGTTTCTATGCTACGTACACATTTTTATGAGATATACTTGACTATGAAGTCTCTTCCGTTTTGGGTAAGGTTTGTATGTAAGGTTGCTGCGACAACCCACCTTACCGAGAACGAAAGAAATAGATATCAGCTCACCTCGTTTATAGATGAACTTTAACGATACTTGTATTTGATATCCGGGCCTAATCTGACTGACTACTAGAACTTGCAGGTAAGCTACGGTGATCTTCCGTAGTCTCCAGAGTCAACAACAAACTATGTGTCAAACTTTTGCCTTGTATTAATATCACAAGGTGATCGTTTTATTCGCTAACTTAACTGTATAGTAAATTTACAAAGTCGGTAACTTTTACTGTTACAAGTTTACGTATTTATGACTCGCTAACTTAACTGTATAGTAAATCTATAAAGTCGATAACTTTTACTGTTACCAGTTTACGTATTTACGACGGATTAATTCAATGTTTCCTAACCTTTCACAATGAACTAGCATTACTCCCAGCTGCTCTGGTTTGCTATACTATTCAAACTAGCTCTTGCCTACTTAAAACCATTCAGCAAGAGCGTTTCACAAGGTGCGAGGCGGACCGGACCCCGAACTAAAGTTAAAGTCCCGTTTATATACCATTTTCGTTTCTATTCTCCCTCCATCTTGGTTTCGTACCGCCGGAGGTTGCTCTGATTCTCATTGGATTATGACATCATTTTGACCAATCAAAACCCCGACCGACCCTCCTGACTGGGGAGGACGCCTTTTACCTAGCGGGTTTGCGATTCCTGTTGGATTAGCACGTCATTTCTGACGAATGACTTGCCACAAATGATGGATGCTTATTTGATAGCAAGGCCTATTGGTGAATTAGCTTGCCTCTAATTGCTACGTTTTCGATAGTAACTTTCGGTTGTGCCATTTAGTGCCTACAGGAAGCCACTATGTCCATGTCCTGTCCATTACCTATTAGTCGACAATTTGTAGAATTCTAGAGTTAATCGGTACACTAGTTACCATTGCACCCAGCTGCCTCCACTTATCTGGCCACGAGAATTCGTGGGAACACAGACCGCTACGTAATTAACTAAGTCCGTTTATCATATCTAATTCCTTAATTGACTCCAACATTTCAAACTGGTGCTAATCATCAAAAGTCATACTCGATTCACAGCTGCCTCCGCTTATCTGGCCACGAGAATTCGTGGGAACCACAGACCGCTACGTAATTAACTAAGTCCGTTTGTCATATTTATTTCCTTAATTGACTCCAACATTCCAAACTGGTGCTAATCATCAAAGGTCGTACTCGATTCAGTTTCTGCGGATTGTAACCGCGCATTAACCGACGTATCCATTGCCAGTCATCCGGTGCTGATAATATATATATCCAAATAATAAGATGCTATAGTTGACGCTCATGCATTCACATGCTCATGCATTCAATCATACACGGTGACATAGTCTTTTAGCTTACCTGGTGTTCAAACATGTAATTTCACTGAGGTCTTATACTCGGAAATATAAGATGTGCGCAGGGTCATGACTCCCTACGTACAGTCCGATATCTACACAGTGTGCATAAGGGTATGCAGGTGTGCGTAAGTTACTTGTAGTCTGGCGTCACATTCAAATAAATTCATAAAATGACGTATCTAGCGCCTTCAGGAACAATGAACAAGCCCCCACCAAATGTAGGAATAGTTCCTTATATCTTAAGGTCGTGTTCACGCTGGAGCCAATCCGGAATAACGCCATACATCAGTAAGACGTTATTCCTGATTGAGTATCCACTAAGAACACGGCCTAAGCTGCCATACGCAACAACAGCAGTCCGGACAAATTAGTTTCATAAATATTGAACAGCTTAACCGTAAAATTGCCTTGAAGAAAGAATGCGTTTGAGGTAGAGTGTTTGTCTACATGTATGTCCATTGTGGATGTGTGCGTACGTCCATGCTCGCGTAAGTGTCTGCATGTAAGTCCGTAGAGGTGTGCGTTAATGTGTGTCTATAGGAGTGTAGGTGCGCAAGTTATAAGTAGGCAATCATAATATAAAATATAATAATGCTATTCTTCGTCTTATTATTAATCTTGCAGCAATTTTTGTATTTTGTATTTTTCGACATTTGTACAAACATTCAGTGTATATTATATATTATTGTACATCAGAGAACTGACGATTTACCCTCGCAAAATAAAGATTATTATTATTATTATTATTATTATTATTATTATTATTATTATTATTATTATTATTATTATATACTTTGAACCCTAAATTACGAGAATCCCAATTTCAGGGTAACTGTACAGGTAGGCTTAAGCTATTGAACGTTCTGAAACTAATTTGACTGGAAACTGTTGCTGCCATAGGCAAAATTAGTTTCAAAATATTTCTTAAAATTGTATTAAAAGGTAAATCCATCAAAGACATAGCCTACAATTCGTAGGCCTACGCCTGACGGACGTTTGTGACGTCGGCAATGCCCAGCAGTAAGATGTATGACGTCCCTAATTAGTTATCAATTTCGGGACAGTTAAAGGATTTTGCGCCAAATTACTAATTCTATTTAGTATTCAACAGATAAATATAAATGAAAACTGTAACGACGCTAGAACTATTGTAAGTATAATTAATACTAATGAATATACGGTTAATTTACGATCAATATTACACTATTCAAAGTCGGTTTTCCAAACAATCCAGCCAGTTATCAAATTAACATCTAGAGACTACAAAACAACTCACAGATTCGACCAGCAACACCCATCCTCTCGCAAGAACACACATTAACTGCCCGAGAATAAAAAAAACGTCATTTCTTTTCAGCCTCAAACTCTACCCCCCCCCCCTCCCCCCTTATCACAGTCTCATGCATCCACCTGACAACCGTTAAACTGGCACTCTGCCCGTAAACAAAGTTCTCACTATGGCTGACCGAGATAGGCTGGACATGAGAAACATTCTCAGACAACAGCACGTAGATGTGCGGGTGGGTGTATCACCGTTCGGTTTGTGGATCTGGGGGACGATCCACCCTCAAGCCGGATGATAATCTCTCAAAACACAATGATGTCCGTTAAGTTTCAATATTCAGTGATTCTTATTCTCTGAACGAATTAAGCTAAATCACAACTTTGAGACAATGTAGGGTCACTTATCTAATCTTTATTAATCATTATTGCACGAGATCTTCATTCCACAGTTTATAATTTAAGATGAATTATTCTCTTTTATCAAATATTTATTATCTAACATTTAAACTTTCCTTCTCAATTAATTAATTTCCTAAGCAAATGTCTTATAACACTTTTTCTTAATTCTTGTCAATATTATCTTTATATTTCAGTACAATTCATTATCCAACACGAGACCTTATGAAAGACTTATATTTCTTTTAAACAAATGATTCTGAATCTTATTGTTTCTAAGTCCAAAACTTATAACGAGAATGACAAGTGATTCCAAGAATGATCAAAAACGGAATGCCCAAAGTGGGCGCTTTTCCCTTTATAAAGGTTTCTGGACCTTCACGTAACCATTATGGACTTCTGGACACGTGTTCAATGAATTTCACCTACGTCATAATCAGATCCAGCCTAGGTCATAATTTATTCCTGTTGTCATAGTGTCTCAGCCTGGATAACAAATTGGAACTGTCAAACTGAATAGTATGCATGGATTCTTGTAATTGCAAATCTGACAGAATCGAAGCCAGTAATGGACTTTTATACCGTATAGCATCCATGCATCAAGCTTCAGTTCTATATCAGTACCAAATCTGACAGTTTTCTCATTATTTTGGACCAACTTCTCCCATGACTGAGAGTTTTATGTGATCCCTGTATTATCTAGTACACTGTTAGGACCCTGTCTTTTACCCAAACTATTTACTATAGAGAACAGTTAACACGCACTGGCACTATGTATAATTCGCCTGCTCTGTATAATCTCTTCTTCCCCTTTTCCTTCTATTTGATTCTTAATTTCATTATTTATTGGAACAAAGCAATTTGCCTTGAATGAACTATTGAAGGCCCAGCATATGATAGGTGCATGCGTACCAGGTTTAGTGCAGCACATTTGTAAACCTAAACAGTTTTCAATGTTCATGATGGAGCTAGATACGTCATTAATAAAACAATTAATTGCGACGTCAGCCTACATGCGACGTAATTAAATTAAATACGGCGTTATAATATATTTTAGAGAGAGAGAGAGAGAGAGAGGGAGGGAGGGAGGGAGGGAGAGAGAGAGAGAGAGAGAGAGAGAGAGAGAGAGAGAGAGAGAGAGAGAGAGAGAGAGAGCGATGCTAAACCAAGTATTAAGAGAAAAAACTTTTTGGCAGCAACAGCACCCAGTCAAATTAGTTTCAAAATATTCAACAGCATGTTTATTAAATAAAGACATACGCTTTATACAACCTAACGGACTATTAAGCGTTTAAGACGGTCTAAATCGAGTCATTCATGACGTAATGACTATGACGTCATACTACACATCACTTAGTTGATTATGACGTCATGTGATTGACTGAGGAAATGGATTCATGAACTTCAGATGTCAGAACAGTGAAAGAAATACACGTTCTGTACTCTAAATCACTAATTTTACGAACTTTACTCTATCAATAAAAGGATCCAACTCTATAGCTAGGCCCCCACCATTATATAGCTAAGCCCCCATGCTTTTCCTGTGTTGGGATCAATTTATATATTTTGAATTCTAAATTCCCAGAATCCCAATTGCATGGTAACTATAGGCTCTACAGTTAACCTGTTGAATATTTTGAAACTAATTTGACCGGGTGCTGTTGCTACCATAGGCAACAACGGCGCCCAGTAAAATTAGTTTCAAAAATATTCAACAGAATATTTATTAAATAGTAAACACATCAGAAATACACGTGCACAATGCCTACAGTTGATAGACCATTCCAGCTTCATGGCGGAGTATTGTCCGTAAATTATGATTGTGACTCCAAACTAGGCCTTTGTGATGTAATTGATTATAACCCCCACCCTTGTCTGAGTGACAGATTGGACGCATCCATTACTAAAAGTTTCAGATTACAAAGATGGTAGTAACCATTAGCTCTAAATAGATTGCATAACTCAGTCATGACCTATTCACCTTCTACTTGCATAACAGCCAGCTATCAAACTCAAGTTCACACACGACTAACCAATTCAAACACCACCACCACAACCATCACCACCACCACCACCGACAACAATTCTCTTGCGAGAGCAGACACGCTCGCACCATCTGCCCACAGAATGATAAACACAGTCATTCCGTTTCAGTCACAATCTCTCGGGTCCCATGCGTCATCCACGTGACAACTATTAAAGTGTCAAACTCCGCCTTATCAACAGCACACGCTGGCCGCTTCGACAACAGCTAAGCTGGACACGGGAAACATTAACTTACAATAACAGAACACGTGAGCGTGGGTACATGGGTGTGTGCACGTGCGTATGTGCCTGCGTGCGTGCGTATTTAGGCGAGCGGATGTATGCGGACGTACGCCCGTGAGTGCGTGCAACAAATTTGTAAACTGTTACAATAATATTGCATTTAAACAGTTTTCTACCAAGGTCACAGTGAGCTTGACCTTGTAAGCTCAATGCTGTCAGTATCATTGCTTTCAGCATAATCAACACTGCCTGTAAGCTATGCCCCGATAAGATCTACATCGACCAAACAGGAAATATGAACTAAAGCGATTAGCATCGTTTGAAATAGGGTACCTGTATCTATTGTAAGATCTGAGCATTCTGATGTCACGCGCTATGTGGTGCACTTTGCAATCTTGATGCGGTTATTTCAATGACTTCAGAAAGTCTTCAGTCCATTGAGAGCACTCTTATTTAATCAAAACAAAATATAAATGACGGCTCTTTCTTGCTTGATAATAAGATGAACAACTATCACCGGTTGGTTTGTGGATCTGGGGGGCGATCCACCCTCAAGTCGGATGATTATCTAATTTTTATTAATCATTATGCACAAGATCTTCGTTCCACAGTTTATAATTTAAGATGAATTATTCTCTTTAATCAAATATTTATTATCTAATATTTAAAGTTTACTTCTCAATTAATTAATTACCTGAGCAAATGTCTTCTATTACTTTTTCTTAATTCTTATCAATATTATCCTTAAATTTTAGCACAGTTCATTATCCAGCACGAGACCTCATGAAAGACGCATATTTCCTTTAAACAAATAATTCTGCATCTTATTATTTCTAAGCCCAAAACTTATAACGAGAATGACAAGTGATTCCAAGAATGATCAAAATCGGACTGCCCAGAGCGCGCGCTTTTCCCTTTATAAAGGTTTTTGGACCTTCACGTGACCATTAATGCATTCTGGACACGTGTTCAATGAATTCTACCTACGTCATAATTAGATCCAGCCTAGGTCCTAATTTATTCCTGTTTATCATGTCTCAGCCTGGATAACAAATTGGAACTGTCAAACTGAATAGTATGCATGGAGCCTTGTAATTACAAATCTGATAGAATCGAAGCCAGTAATGGACTTTTATACCATAAAGCATCCATGTATCAACCTTCAGTTCTATTCTAGTACCAAACCTGACAGTTTTCGCATTAGTTTGGACCAACTTCTCCCATTACTGAGAGTGTAATGCGATCACTGGTATGATTTAGTACACTCTTAGGACCATGTCTTTTACTCAAGCTGACTATTATGGAGAACAGTTAACACGCACTGGCACTATGTATAATTCGTCTGCTCTGTATAATCTCTACTTTCATTATTCCTTCAATCGGATTCTCAATTTCATTATTTATTAGAACAAAGCAATTATCCTTGAATGAACTATTGAAGGCCCAGCATATGATACAACAGGCTAGATTATTCTGTGTCGCTTCCTTCTTCATACTCCAAAAACCTTAGTCTAGCCTTTGGCTGCACTTCATACTGCTGCTCAGACAAAATCTGACCGGACAAAATCCGAGCGGACAAAATACCATGGGACATGATCCTATCGGACATAATCCCACCAGACAAAATCCTACCGGACAAAATCCCACCAGACAATGATATTGGACAAAATCACACCGGACAAAATCCTACCATACAAAATCCCACGGGACATAATCCCATCGGACAAAATCCCACCGGACAAAATGCCAACAGACATAATCCTACCGGACAAAATCCCATGGGGCATAATCCAATCGGACAAAATCCCAGTGGACAAAATCCCCCCCCCCCCCCCCACTCCACGACCACCCCCAATCCCACATAGTCCCATCGGACATAATCCCACCAATCTCACTGGATAAAATCCCACAAGACATAATCCCACCGGACACAATCCCACAGGACATAATCTCACCAAACAAAATCACATCGGGAAAAAAAACTACGGGACAAAATTCTACCAGAGATAATCCCACCCACACAAAAACCCACCCGACAGAATCACACTGGACAGATTCACACCGGTATTTCATACCCAGTCCATTAGGGGCCAACCAGGATAAACTTAAGACTGTAGAAGAAACCACATACATGAGCGTCACATATGGAATGTCAACTTGTAAGCGATCTCGGGGCTATTACATCCCTTGACCGTAAAATTTATTTGCTTATTAAAAATGGTATACTTATAAAATGCGTACAGGGGGTCCATCACAGGCAGAGCCTATGAGGTGGCAGACCCCTTACATATAACATTTATGTGAAACCATGATTTTGTTAATAATTTGTATAATAATTTTGTTGATTACTTTTAATAACGTTCTTGTCAATAATTGCTTTTGTGTTTATGTCTCACAGTCTGTGGATGTGCATGTGATTAGTGGTGAAATGGTTGCTTAATGACTTTTAGTGTGCATGTGGAATGCGCTACGCTTGGCTGACTCGGATACCGGCTTGGCTAATGCGTGCTGCAACTGGAAAGATGCGGGTGGCTGCACGCTGCGTGTAAATACAGCTGACAACTTTGATAGAAGATCTAGACACAGTGACAATTCACTTTTCCAGAGTACCCACCGATAATATGATGTCATAATGAACTGCGTGATGTGTACAATGACATCATAATGAATGACGTCGATAAGTACGTCACGAACGCATATTTGAAGACGGTCTATACGTTGTTGTACAAATTGTTTGCTTTTACTATTTAATAAATATGCTGTTGGATGTTTTGAAACTAATTTGACTAGCTATGCCCCGCCCATCGCTAGCTAAGCTCCACCTACACCCCCGCCGTGTTGGGATTGATCGATCCCCAAATGCCCTAGCTATCAATTTCCTGAAAACTATACAGGGAAGCTGTTGAATATTCTTTAACTAATTTTACTGGGTGATTCTGATTGAGGCTGATGAGCGAGTCCCGCTGGAGAGGGTTGAAGTTAGGATGAAGACATTGTACGAGTGAGGTGGAATTTGGAGAGAAGCGAGAGGGGTTGTAATGATGTGGAGCGTGTGTGTTGGGCCGTCCAAACGCGCACACTGAGTTGGAGAGGGGTTATTCTAGGATTGAGACATTGGACGAGTGAGGTGGAGTTTGGAGAGAAGCGAGGTTGCAACGAAGTGGTGCATGCGTGCGTAGGTGAGTGAGTGAGTGAGTGAGTGAGTGAGTGATTGCGTGCGTGCGTGTGTTGGGTCGGAAAGACACATACAAAGAGTTGGAGCTGTTGATTTGCCAAATAAGCAAATACGATTTAGATGAAGTTATATTGTATGCAAACAGGCATACGGTTAAGTTACTAAACAAGTAGATATACATACTGGAGATTTTCCGTCTTCGGGTCTACTCAGAACTGTCTACTACTCCTCTGGTAAGATTATGATGTGACGGTTGCTGCGACAACCTCTCACCACAGGTGCAGTAGCACGACTATCAGCTCGCCTCGTCACCGATGATGGCGACGACATTTATATTCGATAATCTGGGCCTGTCCTGACTACAGAAGATGTTGACGATTCGGGACGGTGGTCTTCCGTCGGTTCCAGAGTGAACTACAAGCACTACTCAAACTTTTGCCGTGAGGTATATTTTCACGGTGATGTTTTATTATGCTTTTAACTATACATCTAAACTCTAGCTGTACAATGACTTTAATAACGATGGATAGTTAGATTTACGAATACTGGTATCTTTTACTAATACCTTGCGCACTTGACTACCGTATTTTACTTATCCTAACTTAACGTTACTTAACTCTAAGCAAGTTGGATGACCTGTCTGTCTCCCTTGACTAAAATACTGATATTTTCAAATACAATATTTTTCAGACTCTAATTGTTCTCCCCTACTCCAATGTATTCGGAGAGAACTTTTTGATACCAAAACGCGGACCGGACTCCCGATTAAAGTTAAAGTCCCCCTTATGTACTATTTTTATTGTGTTCTCCCTCCATCTTGGTTTCGTACCGCCGGAGGTTGCTCTTGGTTCCCATTGGATTATGACATCATTTCGACCAATCACGACCCCGACTTTTCTTCCTAGCATCTGCGGTTTGGCCGATTCCTGAGTCATGGAATCTGTCGGATAACGCCCCATAAACTGACAGTGATGGATATTGCTTCGACAATCATTGTTAATTTTTTCTCAATATCTTATTCTGACGGACGTCTTCTGTCAACTTTTCGTCTGGTTTTCTAATCTTCTTGGCGCCAGACGCTACTACGTCCTCGTCCGGCCCCTTGCTTATTAGGCTTGCGCCTGCATTTTACAAGGGTGCCATGACGTAGTGACCATGTGGCCCATCTGATTCACCAACATCTGGTGTCGTATCTGGTGTCGTGGGTCGCCTCTATAGAAATATAGAAACTCGGTCACATTATCACGGTCCTATGGTAAGTCGGTCGTCGGTACGTTACTACGTCATTCTATGATGAGTCATTCAGTCTGTGCTACGTACACTCTGTCCGTAGCACCCTACCGACGCTCTCGCTTGAATATTTAGAAAACTATTGGTCGTAACTTCTGCTGAATACTATAAAAGGTTATGCCGCGACTGCAGCAACAACTTTCGTCTTTTAATCACCGACAGACTCCATCAGCTTACTGCCCTAAGTCTTAGTCTATTCTATTCCAATTTCACTTATTGTTTCATTTTCGCGTCAGTTTTGCATCGACTTGATGCACACACTAGATCGCGCTATTACATTCCTGCTCATTGTGTTATCTGTTCCTTAGCTCGCCTGGTATTCAAATATAGTAATTCACTGAGGTCTTAGACTGCAAATATAAGATGTCCCCGGGGTCATGACCCCCCAGAAGACAATCCGATATCTACAATACGGTTGAGTTGATTTGCCCAGCAGGCAAACAGACTAATCAACTATTGTTGCCAGGCATCGTAGCACTTATCATATTACAGCTCGCCAGCGTGTGATGTGGACGATGGTCATACTTGTTATTGGCGAAAATTCTCGCCAATATATTCATGGGATCCGTTTGTCTGTCTGTCTGTTTGTTGGCGTCCAATCATGGTTACCTTTATATCTCGGCGGGGTTCCGCCTATTGGGTCTAAACGTGGGCACGTAATTCCTTATAGATCGGGCCTTAACCGCCTATCGTGTGACCCCAGGCTCACAGCGACACATCTCAAAATACTCCAAATCCTATATCTTCAGCGAAGAAACAAAGAAATGTTAGCTCTAATATACACTATACTATTTATTGAAAAATTACACTATATAAATCAACCAGTCGTCATTAGCGCGGCGCGACAGAAAGTTCGACTTATAAAACAGGCCTTAGACCTTGTCAAGTATGGCTAAAACCACCAGAATAATGTTTTTGAAAGTTTAGCATTGTAATGACCGGATCGGTTACCGAGCCAGTCGTTCCAGTGGTAAATTGTCAAAAAATAGTCTTCTCTTGGTCTGCAAATGGACATTTCCCAAGATCACTGCAGAAGCCGATTTTGGCTGATATGAGTGATACAGGGTTAAACAGCTATTTCTGAATCTTATAATTTCTAAGTCCAAAACCCAAAACGAGATTAACGGGTGATTCCTAGTACGTTAAAAAAAACGGTATGCCCAGAGAACGAGAGTGGGTTTTTACCCTTATAATGACTTTTAGACCTTCCCGTGACCATTACTGTATTCTGAATACGTGTTCAATGGATTCAGCCTACGTCATAACCATAAATAGATTCAGCCTACGTCATAATATATTCCTGTTTATCATAATGTATCCGCCTGGAAAATAAATTAGAACTGTCTAACTGAATAGTATGCATGGATCCTTGTAATTAAAAATCCGATTAAATCGAAGTCAGTAATGGACTTAAAGTATCCATCCATCAGACTCCAGTTCTATTCTGGAACCAAATTTGACAGTTTTCGCATTAGTCTGGACCAAACTTCTCCAGTATCTGACAGAATAATCTAATCACTGCATGATTTAGTACACCTTAGTGACCATGTCCTCTAATTCAGCTGGCTACTATAGAAATCGATACTGGTTGGTGTGTAATTCGCCTTTGTATAATCTCGACTTTCGTTATTCCTTCAACCGGTTTTCAAATTGTGATTTTGTCCGGTGGGAAGTCTACCGTGATTATAAGAGGAGCTGTCTTCCAATTCACCTTTCCAGAGTATCCATCCATCATCTGACCTCGTATGACGTCATAATCACCTCAGCGCGTAAATGACGACGTCACAATCATTACGTCGCAAAGGGTTCCATATAGACCGTCATCAAATCTCAAAAGGTCCGACACGTTGTATGAATTGTATGTCTTTGTAATTCTTTGCTATTTAATAACCATGCTGTTGAACATTTTGGAACTAATTTGACTGGGCGCTGTTGCTGCCTTAGGCAGCAACACCACCCAGTCAAATTAGTTTCAAAATATTCAACAGCTTACCACTGTAGTTTTTTTTGGAAATTGATAGTCAGCGTGTTGAGATCGATCGATCCCAACACGTGCGCGGTGTGGGTGGCGCTTAGCTAGAGATGGGCGGGGCATAGCTAAACCGGAAAGGGCCATTGGAAGACATCTCTTATAATATCCATTTATGTTACGTATATAACATGATGTTTAAATATGTATTCATGTTTGCTCTTTTGAAAGTGCTTTGTCATGGTGACCTTTGTAAGTGCTTTGTCGTGGTGACCTTTGTAAATGCATGCCATGTTAACCTTTGAAAGTGCATGTCATGTCGACCTTTGTAATTGGCTTATGTATGCCATGTTGACCTTTGAAAGTGCTTTGTCATGTTGACCTCTGTAAGTGCATGTCATGTTGACCTGTGTAAGTGCTTGTCATGTTGACCGTTGTAAGTGTATGTCATGTTGACCTTTATAAGTGCATGCCATATTGACCTTTGTACGTGCATTTCATATTGACCTTTGCACGTGCATGCCATGCTGACCTTTGTAAGTGCATGTCATGTTGACCTTTGAAAGTGCATGTCATATTGACCTTTGAAAGTGCTTGCCATGTTGACCTTTGTAAGTGCATGTCATGTTTACCTTTAAAAGTTCATGTCATATTGACCTTTGTACGTGCATGTGATGTTGACCTTTGTAAGTGTATGTCAAGTTGACCATTGTAAGTGCATGCCAGGGTGACCATTGTAAATGGCTTATGCATGTCATTTGACCTTTGTAAGTGCACGTCATGTTAACCTTTGTAAGTGCATGTCATGTTGACCTTTGTAAATGCATGTCATGCTGACCTTTGAGAATGGCTTATGCATGTCATGTTGACCTCTGTAAGTGCTTGCCATGTTGACCTTTGAAAGTGCATGTCATATTGACCTTTGTACGTGCATGTCATGTTGACCTTTGCAAGTGTATGTCAAGTTGACCATTGTAAGTGCATGCCGCAGTGACCTCTGTAAGTGCATGCCATGGTGACCATTGTAAATGGCTTATGCATGTCATTTGACCTTTGTAAGTGCACGTCATGTTAACCTTTGTAAGTGCATGTCATGTTGACCTTTGTAAGTGCATGTCATGCTGACCTTTGAGAATGGCTTATACATGTCATGTTGACCTTTGTAGGTGCATGTCATGTTGACCTCTGTAATTGCACGCCATGTTGACCTTTGAAAGTGCATGCCCTGTTGACCTTTGTAAATGGCTTATGAATGTCATTTGACCTTTTGAAGATTTCGGATTCTATATCTTTCGATTCTATTTTTCGCTACTATCTCCGGCAAGACTATGATGTTGCGGTTGCTGCGACAACCGATCTTTCCAAAGAGGAAGTAGCGTGATTACCAGCTCGCCTCGTCAGAAGATGATTATGACGATATTTGTACTTGGTAATCTGGGCCTGATCTGATTACAGAAGATGTCGGTAAGCTACGGTGGTTTCCCGTAGGTGCCAGAGTAAACACTATTTAAAACACGAACTCGTGCCTTGAGGTAAAGTATCAAGGTGATAGCTTTATTCTCCTAATTCTAACTATGTACTTTTACGTGAAAGTGACTTATACTGTCACAACAGAATTTATAAAAACAAACTTATTTATTTGATATTTGAATTTCGACAAAAATCAGTTCCACAGAACTATATGGATTCGAGGCTAGGTTTACTTCAACGCACTGTTGTTCGGACTCGGAATCCCGATTAAAGTTAAAGTCCCCTTTATATACTATCTTAGTTTTCGTTCTCCCATTTTAGAATTCCGGATGGCTTCTTCATCCGGACGACGACCTGTCTAGAATGACGGATGCTTGTTCATACCAAGGCTTGCTGGTGGACCGGCACGCCTCTTGACTCATATCTTTTTGATAGTAATTTCCGATTTGTGTGTAGGCGACAGTCGGCCCTTGTAGAATGCTATACAATCGACCACTTGTAGAATGCTAGAGTTATCGGCACTCAAGTTACCATTTCTCTTAGCCTACAGGACACCATGTAACTAACTACGTCCGTTTGTCATATCTAACCCCTTGGTTGACTCCTGCCTGGCGCCCAAGCCTGGCGCCAGCCATTATCCGGCACAAGTATCCCTTCTGCGCTCGGTTTAGATTCAGTTTCGATTTCAGTTTCGACAAAATTACCACCCACAAACTTGACTCTATAGAAATATAGAAACTCGGTCACATTATCACGGTCCTATGGTAAGTCGGTCGTCGCCACGTTACTACGTCATTCTATTAGTCATTCAGTCTGTGCTACGTGCACTCTGTCCGTAGCACCCTACCGACACTCTTGCTTGAATATTTAGTAACTTCTGCTGAATACTATAAAAGGTTATGCCGCCGCTGAAGCTATAACTTTCATCTTTCAACCACCGACGGACTCCATCAGCTCACTGCCCTAAGTCTTAGTCTATTCTATTCCAATTTCACTTATTGTTTCAGCTACATTTTCGTGTCAGTTTTGCATCGACTTGATGCACACACTAGATCGCGCTATTATTTTCCTGCTCATTGTGTTATCTGTTCCTTAGCTCGCCTGGTATTCAAATATAGTAATTCACTGGGGTCTTAGACTGCAAATATAAGATGTCCCCGGGGTCATGACCCCCCCCCCCCCAGAAGACAATCCCATATCTACACTTTGTAAATGCGTGTCATGTTGACTTTTGTAAGTGCATGTCATGTTGACATTTGAAAGTGCTTTGTCATGCTTACCAAGCTTCACAGATGTCTCATTTCCCTTACTTATCAATATCATAGAGCTATTAACCCTTTAACACCCATATCAGCCAAAACTAGCTTCTGCAATGGCCTTGAGCAATGCCCATTTGCGTACCAAGAGTAGACTATTTTTGAAGATTTTCCACTGGAATGACTGGCTCGATGACCGAGCCAGTCATTCCAGTGGTAAATTTTCAGAAATAGTCTTCCATAGACAATTTCTATAAGAAAGTTGAAATTTTCTTGAACAAATTTGAGCGTTAAATGGTTAACAAGCATCGCTTTAATCGAATTACAGTGTTCATATATCAGCAAAATGAGGCCTATAAATTATGATAGGGTCAAACTCAATTATACACATATTGACCGTATTGCTGCTGCAAGCCGCAAGACAATAAATTCAAAAAACTTGACTTGCTAAATATTTTGAAAACAATTTGACTCAGTCAACTTAGCAAAAACTTAGAAGTCAGCCTGGTAACAATCATTGCTTCAAAAGAACCAGAGCCTACACCAGCTAGATTATATAGGCCTATGATAATGGACCTTTCCAGTTTTAGCTATGCCCCCGCCCATCTCTAACTAAGCTCCACCCACATCTCGCTCGTGTTTCACAAGCATACCCAAAAAACTATTTAAAACCAGGTTTGGCTTCAAAATCCATCAAATAAAAACCCAATATGACCGCCAACCACGCTACATTTAGATTGGTCTATGGAGGTAATATTTCTTTACTTATCAACTTCCCTTTGAACAAACTTTAATAGCCCTTAGTCCCTAATTACATATATCATAAATTTAGGCCCGATATGTTCAGCAGTTTTAGAGAAGTTGTTTTCGCGAGTTAAGTCATTCAAGATGGCAGCCGAACCCTTTGGCTAATCAAGTTCCCTTGAACAAACCTGCTTCAGCAGTTGCCCTAGATGATATTCCACTAGTTTTGAATCGATCCCACAAGCGGTTTCGGAGATTTTTAAAGCCGTTTCTAAAAAAATCGGCCAAAATCAAAGATGGCCACCGGCCACCAATCAGCTTCCTTTGAACAAACTTGGATCCATATCCTCTAAGGATGCTTTCTAGCAAATATAATTCAAATCGGCCCAGTGGTTCTGAGACAGTCGCCATGACATAAGCTCGGTTACCCTTCCAGGTCAGGTGAACTAATAATAATGATCATGATGATGATGTATAACTGTATACATACTGATTCCTAGTCAAACTACACATTGTGAACTGGGAGTAATATAATAAAACAAATATGAAATTTGAGAACTGATAGTGACTTTGAATCTGTAAGGCGCACCTGGCAGATTGGTAGACATGTGTAGACTCAGGTTACCTGCTGGGAGGCATCAATGTTAGGTTATGGACTCGGGTTACATCACCATCCAATACAGGAACAGCACGGGGGCAAACATTGTAATTTAACCATAAAATTGTATGGTAATAAAAATGCGTCGGTAACACGCGCCTGGGCTCTAGTATGCTGTGGCTGACATGTGGCCATATAAGCCTTGTCGGATCATGGTAGAGCCATGGTCGAGAAAGTGTTAATATTGAACCCATGGGCACCAGATGCCCAGCTCCTCCACCACTCCGCCCTCGCTGAAGATGGGAGATGCTGCAGCAAAATCAGCTGCATACTCTCAAGCATGCGCAGCGTCTAGTGCGTGAACAGTTACAGTTTGATGAACGCGCTACTATGCATTCGTGGGTCACATAGACGCAGAAGCAGCGATTAACCTGCCTTGCGTTCCATAGGGAAACACTCGAAAACATTTTGCTAATCCGCAAACTATTGACAATCTGCTGTTTTCGCATTAATTATATCTTATACAAAACGAGAAAATCCGACTTTGCACGGGCAGAGCGCCCTGGAGCGTTTTCCCTATGGTACGCAAGGCAGCGAATACTGCGGCTCTCTGACCATCGTACCGCCAAGCCGATTGGCCAGTCTCTGCGGTGGGTGTGTGGGGTGGGTGGGGACGCTACTGAGCGGCATACCACAAATAGCTAATACTAATTAAAACGTGGTAATATATTCCAATTTAAATAATTAACTTTAAAACAACAGAAAACATGCGATAAAACAGTGATATCTGCTTGTAAAACAATACCGCGTTGACCTTTGACCTATACGAGGGAACGGTTTGCGGTTTATTTTCGCATACGCTTAGCGTTTAATCTGTATTGGTGTTCCTCAGGGGCCAATCCTTGACCCCCCCCCCCCCCCTTGCTGTTCCTGGTGTATATGAACAAGGCCTAACATATTGAAGATTTTCGATCTTCGGGTTTAATTTAGAAATATGTCTACTACACCTCTGGTAAGAATATGATGTAACGGTTGCTGCGACAACCTCTTATCAAAGATGCGGTAGCACGATTATCTGCTCGCCTCGTCGAAGGTGATGTGACGATATTTATACTTGATAATCTGGGCCTGATCTGACTGATGTTTCAGAACGTATAGATTCGCTACGGTGGTCTTCCGTAGTATCCAGATTTAATAAAACCAAACTCGTGCCTTGGTTATCAAGGTGATAGATTTATTAAGCTTAAACTAACTGTACATATAACTATAGTGGCTTTTGCTGCCACAAGTAAAAGATACTGACTTTATACAAGTTTGACTATATTTGATTACTTTACTTAAATTTAATGTTTCCTAACCCTAACACTATTCCAATGCACACAAACGACGGGACTCTCAATCTAACTTATTCAGCTCTCGATTTCGACCGGACTGCTGATTAAAAGTTAAAGTCCATTTTTTATACTTTTCTGGAGCTCCCTACCATGTTCGTTCTGGTTCTTCTTTCCAGAGTTTGATTCGATTCTCATTGATTGTGACGTCATCCTGACTAATCAAATCACGATTTTCTCTCTTATGAACAGAACACCGAACAAGTTAAGTGATGGAATCCTATCCGATAACCTCCCCAAATTTGATACTGATGGATGAGTGTTTCGACATTTTTCGTCTGGTTTTCTAATCTTCTTGGCGCCAGACGCTACCACGTCCATGTCCGGCCCCTTGCTTATTAGGTCTGCGCCTGCATTTTGCAAGGGTGTCACGACGTAGGTATCAAGTGGCATATCCACTTCACCACACCCGGCGCCGTATCTGGTGTCGTGGGTGTCGCCTCTATACAATTATAGAAATTCGGTCCCATTACCACGGTCTCATGGTAAGTCGGTCGTCGCCACGTTACTACGTCATTCTATGATTCATTCAATCTGTGCTACATACATATACTCTGTCCGTAGCCCCTACCGACGCTCTTGCTTGAATATTTAGAAAACTATTGGTCGTAACTTCTGCTGAATACGATAAAAGGTTATGCCGTGACTGCAGCAACAACTTTCATCTTTCAACCACCGATAGATTCCATCAGCTCGCTGCCCTAAATCTTAGTCTATTCTATTCCAATTTTACTTACTGTATTAATTACATTTTCATGTTAGTTTCGCACATCGACTTGAGCACACACTAGATCGCGCTATTACATCTATTACATTTTTCGTTCATCGTGTTATCCGTTCCTTATCTCGCCTGGTATTCAAATATGGTAATTTACTGGGGTCTTAGACTGCAAATGTAAGATGTCCCCGGGGTCATGACCCCCCAGAAGACAATCCCATATCTACATAATGTACATACATGTCACTAATACTATTTGCCAATGACACCACTGCCTTTTGCTCTGACGAAGACATAGTCACATTATACAAAAAGTTAAATAAGGAAATGGATGAAATTACTAACTGGTTTCATTAAATGTAGATAAAACAAACCATATGTTATTTTCAAAATCTAGAGAATTAATAAATTGAGGTTCCAAAAATGTATATTAGCAATAAAGAAATTGAAGAGGCACCCTTATGCAAAGGAGTATAATTAGATACAAACTTGACCTGGGCCAAACAAATCCAAACAGTTACTGTAAAAGTAACAAGAGGAATATGTGTCATCCAAAGACTAAAACCATATAATGTATCATTCTATATCATAGACAGTAATTTTAGTAAAGCTAAATAAATCTTACAATTACGCTTGTTTTGCTTACCTAGTACTATAGACCCTTGAGCGGCATGACTGCTCAGGAATTATTAATCTCCTAAGAGGAAGATCCGGATATTTCCATAATGAACCTTTCCATTTTTAGCCATGCCCCGCCCATCACTAATTAAGCTACACACACACAATTCGCCGTGTTGGGATTGATCGATCCCCAAATGCCCTAGCTATCAATTTCCTGAAAACTATACAGGGAAGCTGTTGAATATTTTGTAACTAATTTGACTGGGTGCTGTCAACAGCGGCCAGTCAAATTAGTTTCAAAATAGTCAACAGAATATTTATTAAATAGTAACAGCAAACAATTTGTACAACAACGCATAGACCGTCTTCAACTATGCGTTCGTGACGTACTTATCGACGCCATTCATTATGATATTGATGTCGTTGTACAAATCACGCAGTTCATTATGACGTCATATTGAAGATTTCGGGTTGTCTACCCTTGTTGATGACGTATGCCCTGCCCTCTTCGATGAAACTTTGACGGGCGGTTGCTGCGACAACCAATTCCACCGAGGAAGGCGGAGCATGACACTAGCTCGCCTCGTAGGTAGCAAGACCTAACGATATTTATTTTAGTGCCTGGGCCTGATCTAAACTGCGTGCTTCAGACGATAGATTCGACACGGTGGTCTTCCGTGTTCTCCAGAATAACAACAATATATTCCAAACTTTTGCCTTGTATATAACACAAGGTGATCGTTTTATTCGCTATCTTTAACTATACAATAACCTACAAAGTTGGTCACTTTTACTGTAACCGGTTTACGTATCTTACAACAATAATTATTTTTCAATCTACGTTTCCCAAGCTTCTCAAACTTAGCTTCTCAAACTTAGACCAGCTCTTGCTTACTTAAAACCATTCAGCAAGAGTTTCACAAGGTGCGAGGCGGACCGACTCCCGACTGAAAGTTAAAGTCCCCCTTTTATACCATCTCAGTTTCTATACCCTGTTGTTCCCTAGAATTCCAGCTGCCTCCCATGACAGAATGATGTATGCTTGTTTGATAACAAGTTTCGATTTGTGTACCTAACGCCTATTAATCTGTCAGAATGACGAATGATCGGTAAACAAGTTACCATTCCTCTTAGCCTGACTGATTACTTTTCGGCTCATGCCTATGAATCTGTCAGAATGACGAATGATCGGTAAACAAGTTACCATTCCTCTTAGCCCGACTGATTACTTTTCGGCTCATGCCTATGAATCTGTCAGAATGACGAATGATCGGTAAACAAGTTACCATTCCTCTTAGCCTGACTGATTACTTTTCGGCTCATCTTCTCAAGCTTTCGTGAGAATATAGATCGCTATCGTAACTAACTACGTCCGTATATCATATCTAATCTGATTCCAGCTTGACGCTAATCATTTTGTCAGTTTGATAATGTATACTTTCCCTGATAATGTATACATATCCAACGCTGATAATGTATACATTCTCTGATGATGTATATATTCCTCTTACAAGGACGCTATAGACGGTGCCAGTTATCCAGTGCTGATAATATATATCCAAATAATAAGATGCTGGTAATGCATCTAAGTATAGATGATGATCATTGCTAGTAACGTATCTAAAGATAGCCGCTGATCGGTACATCTTAATATACATGGTGACATAGTCTATTAGCTCACCTGGTATTCACATCTGAATTTTTTTGATTTTACCCTCGGGACTTGCCTGTACATATAAGATGTCCAGCGGGGTCATGACTTCCCACAAGACAATCCCATATCTACAATATGATGGGTGGGTACTCTGGAAAGGTGAATTAAAACCGTGTTCAGATGGGTAGTAACATACCGCATAAAGAATCCAGATTCCGTTCAAAAATTGATGAAGCATTACAAGACTTTCGTCCTACAACATGGTCTCCCATTTCGAGTCAGTTATTACAGGAAAACCTGTCCATCAGCTGGTTGTTCCTAAATCCTTGAGAGAAAAGGCTCCGAGTGGTGTTCATGATGAGATTGGACATTTGGGAAGCGATTGGTCACTTTCACTTGTACCACTCCGGCTCTACTGGCCAAACATGAGTCATGACATTACTGATCAATGTTAGAAATGTAAACATTGTCTCATGCGTAAGCGATCTGCAGCCCATGCTGCTCTAATGGGTACATTAAAATCAAAGGGACCAATGGATCTTTGTTGTGTTGACTTTCTACCTATAGAGACTGATAAATATCGTATCAGTGATGTGCTAGTGATAACTGATCAATTTACCAGCTTTGCTAAAGCATTTCCAACACGCAATCAAAATCAAAGCTGGTAGCTGATGTGTTATGGAATGGATTCTTTCTGGACTTTAGATTCGCACGTCACATTCATGCAGTAGAGGACGCTTCACAATCAAACTGATAACAGATCTCCAGAGGATTGCTGGTATAACGCAACCCCGTACAACTCCATAACATGATTCAACAGTTCATTTCTGGATATGCTGGGAACATTGGGTGATGAGAAAAAAGTAGGTTGGTCAAAACAAATAAAATACCTTGTTCATGGCTATAATTTTACCAAGAATGATGCAACTGGCTATTCGCCCTATGAATTGATGTTTAATAGTCAACCCAGATTACCAGCTCATTTGTATTTCAGACTTAAGGGTGATACTCCCCAATTTGACTCTCAACATCAGAATGTTGAAGAGAGGCGACAAGACCTTCATGACGGAGTAGCTCGGAAATGAAGATTCACAAGTGTATCCTGTACGACGTGGATGGAAAGGCACTTTTAGAATACGGCATAGGAATTTGCTTTTGCCAAGTGGGTTTCAGCCAATGACCAAGACCAAAAAGTATGAAAGACGTAAAAGAGATGGCAACACTCTGAAAACCTGGTTAACGACTTCAAGCCATGACGTTCCGCAGCAGATATATTCCACTTTTCAGGAGCCTAGCTTAGATTCTAGCATTCCTTCATATATCCATCATGATTTAACAGATGTTAGCTACCCTCGGCTGGGTGATAGTGAAGGTGACAAGGCAGATACAGAGGATCCAATAATCAGTGAAGATTGTGACCGTTCCCTGGGATAAAAATTTGTTATCGCCATGTGGTAGGGTGGTTGGTCATAGGCTATTAGCATACTTGCAGGTGGGCGGTGCATGGAAGTCATCCATAGTCTATGTGAACTGTGATTTATTTATGGATGATCGTGTTTGTGATTTGACTGGTTAATTTGAGCCACATGCTTGGGATTCTGATCGAGTCTGATGAGCCCCCGTTAGAGGGGAAAGAGAGGAGAGAAGTTGTAATGAAGTGAGGGGTGTGTGTTGGCCTGGAGAAACCCACACATTGAGTTGAAGGGGGGTGAAGTTAGGGTTGAGGTGTTTAACGACTGAGATCGAACTTGGAGAGAAGCGAGAGGTTGTAACGAAGTGGAGTGTGCGCATGTATGTGTGTGTTGGGCCGGACAGACCCACACAAAGAGTTGGAGCTGTTGATTTGCCAAATACGTAAATATGATTTAGATAAACTTACATTGTTGCCAAACAGGCATACAATTAAGTTACTAAACAAGAATATAGATATACGTGGAGTTGATTTGCTCCGACAGGCACACAGACCAAAATATAATCGACTGTTGTTGCCAGTGATGTGGATAATGATCACACTTGTTTTTATCATAAATCAAAATCAATCACCCATTGTTGGATTACCACTCGTATGTGATGAGATGAACAATCTCCCTTGTTTAATTGGATTATCGCCCACCTGTATGTGATGAGAACTATCACATGTATTAAGGTGTAATGACAGTCACCTGTGTGCGCATTTCTATTACTGGTAGTAGGAATATGTACGCCATCGGATTGTTCTAAAGATTTGTGTCACTGCTTTGAGTCGTGGATTACCTATTTCGTGGATCGCCTACTTTGTGGATTAGTATTTTGTGGATCACAGATTTTCGTGTATTTCTTTATTCCACAGGTAATGCGTAATCGAACATAAACTGTATGTATTATTGACAATCAAGCACTACATTACAAAATTTCACACACTACACTACAGCACATATGATTCATGTTTCTTGCATAGTTACTTTTTGATCACCATCTTATCGTTAGTATTGTAGTAACTTAACTACGTATAAAACGTTACTCACCCAACAGAGGTCTTGAATCGGCCAGTGGAACAAGCGGCAGATATGCACGGTTCAGGTTCCAAGGTACGACTGCCGGGCGTCCGTAGAAACGGCGGGAATCAGCTAGCCTGGCAGCCGCGAAACCCGAACTGCGGAATTGCGGGATACCGCCAGCACCACACTCTCCCCCGTTTATAAAAACATGCTTATTTAATTAAAAATATTATCTTTTAATTAAAAATCCTATCTAAAAATCTACTCTTTTAAAAATCTGCACACCATGAAAACACACAGGCATTGACGTGCAACTGCTAAAGGTAGCAAAAGAAATTGCCAATTAAAAAAATATAGGTGTCGATCCATCTAGAAGGAAGGAGCGGTTAATAATAAAACAGATGGATCGATCAACAGCTGCTGGACGAGGGCCAGAGTCACAGATTTAAAAATAGCATAGCATCCTAACTAAAATTAAGGACAGTGGTTTTCCACCACCGCAGAAAACTGACAGAATTGCCGAATTGATAAAGAAGTAATAAAAATAATCTCACATGAATTTAGTTGGAGTGTTATCTGAAATTAACTTAGGTGAGATTCGAGGAAACTTATGAATATTGCAAATTTTTAAATTTAGTGAATATTTTTAACCGTAACATTTATAATATACCTCTTATATAATTGAAACTGATCTCCGGAAAACCGGAAAACCACTATCCCTATCACAATAAAGATATCTGAATGAAGCTAAGCGGAACGGATAATACAGCAGAAGAAAGAAACATATGAATTTGCGCTATGACTAACGCGCCAATTACTTCGCGCATTATGAAATGGTAAGCGCAAGAAATGCATCTGTACGATTTATGCAGTCTTTTGCTCAATGCATATTATAAATATGCTGTCATATGCAAGACTTCTGCATTATAGAGTAATGCACATTATAAATATGCCTGAGTTATGCATTATAGAGTAATAATGCATCATTGCATCATTTTAACATGTAATTGCTACACGTTTAATAAATGAAATACCTAGGTATGGCAATATATAATATGTTGGCCTAATATAAAATATCTGAACTGACCTATGTAGAATTAATATACCTGGGCTATCCTATAAAATATCTGTGCTGACCTACTAAAACTACATATAATATATTTGAGCTACCCTATAACATATCTGAGCTGACAAATGTAGAACTGGCATTAAATAGCTAACCTATACAGGATTTCACTATACATAAATGAGTTTGCATCATAACATATGATGCATATACTAATAAAAGCGTGTACATGGATTTAATCCATATACACATAACAGAGAGCATTATTATGACCACACGTCATGACGGACAATAATTGCAGTTAACAATACAATGCGTATGATTAATGTGTAACAATTTACACATCATTTGACAACACATATTTGTAATGTGTAATCAAGAAATGCGTAAATATAACCACGCATTACTACGCGCAATTATTCACGCGTCATTTGCAAAAACGCGTAATTATAATAACGCGTTCTGTGAGTCATACAGCGATGGACCCCTGTTGGTTTTTGGTATCTCCCGGAGTATTATTGCTGGAAAAAGCCACTATGTGCTTATGTGTCCAACTAATTTAGTGTCCCAAAACTTACAAAAAATAGAACATCACGATTTTGCTGTTGCTGAACTAAAACCAAGATGGAAACGGAACATAAGCCAATGATTATAAATGTTTTCCGGACAAGTTGAATGTCTTCAGTGTCATGCAGCATATTAAAATTTGAAGTCATAATTTCATATCATCTGGATTACAGTAATTCTTTTAATGTTGAATTACTGTTACCATTGTACATTATCACATTACTATTGTAGTACTGTACTACGACCGAAAAGCTAACTGCAGTCCGCAACAATACCATGACCAAATGAATCCGTAATAAGACGAAACCAAAGGAACGTTTATTCAGGTGGACACGTAGGGTCCATGAAGACTTATATAGTCTAATTCCCGAATGCTTAAAGATCATTCTAATACATTTCATAATCTAGGAACCTGTTAGGAAGACGGCACTGCCTTCCTGTTCGACTCTGAATGGTGTGAGTTTTGAGTTGGTCATCTCTAGGAGATGTGTGATGTATTTCCCCTCGGACCTGACACCTCATGCGCCTAGGGGAAAAAGTGTGATGCGGTTCCCCTCGGACCTGACACCTCATGCGCCTAGGGGACGTGTTATGCGTTTCTCCTCGGACCTGACACCTCATGCGCCTAGGAGAGTGATGCTGTGTTTGTGGGACGGGTAAAACAGAGTCGATATCCAGGTTATCTGTCAAAACAGCATCTAGATCATTATGCAGAATTGATGAGGATGGATCAATACCATATGGAATGGTTTCATCCGAATCCTCTTCAAAAATGGAAGCACGGTTATCATCAGATAACCTAAGGCCATTATCGGGGGATAATAAGTCATCATCATCACCATGATCTTCAGAGCTCATAGCACGTCTCATTCGCAATATCCAGAGAGGTAAATCACGATCTCTGCACAGCTTTAATCTATCATGGTGAACAACTAGTTCCCGGCGTTGGTTTTTGATACCAAACAGTGCTTCTGACAACTTTTTATAAATAATAAATGGACCAGTCCAAGGAGGTTGTAATTTACTGGACTGGCCTATTTTAGTTGCAGAATTAGCAAGATAAACTACATCACCAACATGATAGGCATGCTCATGCAAACGTAGATCATACTCTTTTTTCTGGCGCTTCTGAGCCATTTTAAGGTTATCCCGTGCTATCTCATGAGTTTCATGCAACGTTTGCTGTAACTGTTGGACGAAGTCACTGGCATCTGAAGGGGCATTCTCTGTAGTCACAGACACAGGGCATTTGCACATTATGTCAATAGGCTGTAGTACTTCTCGACCAAGCATCATCATGTTGGGAGTATACCCCGTCTGTCGGCTTACAGTAGATCGTATAGCTCCAGCGATGAAAGAATACACTTATCCCAATCTTTCTGTCTGTCATGCTCTTGCAGGTAACACCGTATACACTGCAAGACAGTACGGTTTATACGTTCAATCTGTCCATTCGAACATGGTCTATAAGCTGTGGTGCGTGTTTTTGAAATCTCCAGTAGATGGCACAGTTCCTTAAATAGGTTGCTCTCAAAGTTACGACCCTGGTCGGTGTGTAAGAAATATGAACAGCCAAATGTGGTGACAAAACGCTCCACATACGTTTTGGCTACCAGTTCTGCCCCTTGTTCAGGGAGCGCATAGCACTCAACCCATTTAGTGAACTGATCTATGATCATCAACACATATTTATTTCCCAGTGTAGATGTGATAAAGGGGCCCAAAATGTCCATATGTACCCGTTCCAAGGGAAACCCAGCATGGAACTCGCCCAGAGCAGCTCTAGGTCGGATGGAAGCTTTTTTGCTACAGCTACAAATCCGACAGGATTTCACATACGCCACCACATCACGAGAGTATCCGTGCCAGATATACTTAGCCTTCACTCTCTCTAATGTCTTCTGCTCACCCATGTGACTGGCAAGCTTGGAATCATGACAATTTTCCAAAACCAGCTTCTGGAGAGACTTTGGGACTACCAGCAGATTCCGTGTGGTATTTGCTTCTACCCAGAGATAGTGCAAAATGCTATCGACAAAAATCAATTGATCACGAGCCCACCAAAACTTGACAGCTGGACTAGCCAAATATAGCTCCGCGTCAGAAGGTGTGTGTGACTGCTCAATCCATGATACAACTGTCTTCAGATCAGGATCCTCCAACTGACGCTCCCTTAGATTTTCCGAAGAGAATGCGTCTAACCAGTTTGACCTTCCGATAACCTGGTCTGTTTGGGGGACACCATTCAGCAGTCCATCTGGATCGTCGCTGTCTGTGTCGCTGTCTGATAGGTCATTATTACTCAGTTGAAGGGCCCTTATGGTTTGAAAAGCCAAAGGAATTACATCATCAACATCTTGTTCAAATTGAGACCATTGCTGCTGAAGCTTGGTACAATATTTGCACCCACCACATGGTAACGAACTAAGAGATTGGCCAGTTTTATAACAGTGGCAAGGTGAAAAATCACTTGGAACTCGTGATAGACCATCAGCATTAGAGTGCTGTTTACCGGGCCTGTACTGCATCGTCATATTATATTGGGACAGTTCTTCTAGCCATCTAGCTAGTTGTCCTTCGATGTGCTTGAAACTGAGCAGCCACGTGAGACTGTGATGGTCAGTCCGCACAATAAATGACCGTCCTAGCAAGTACATACGGTACTGCCTAGTAAATGCTACCACGGCCAGCAACTCTTTGCGTGTAACACAATATTTACGCTGAGCCGGTGTCAACGTTCGGCTCGCAAAACCAATAAGCACCTCTTTCCCATTCTGAATTTGGGATAACTCTGCACCAATAGCCGCCTCCGAAGCATCCGTATCCAGTATGAAGGTACCATCCGGTGTCGGATAACCTAACACTGCAGGGTTGGCCATAGCACCCTGAAGTGTTTTGAAAGCTACCTGATGCTTTAGAGTCCAGTCATACTCTACTTTGGAACTGGTAAGTGCAGAGAGAGGAGCAGAAATACCAGCAAAACCCTGTATGTGCTCTCGGTGGTAATTCATGAACCCTAGGAAAGATTCCAGCTCTTTCCTGGTCTTAGGAACAGGCCAATTAGCGACGCTTTCCATATTGTTTGGCTTAACAGCGATTCCCTTATCACTCACCAACTTACCTAAGAAACAGAGTTCTGTACGGAACAAATTACACTTCTTAGGTTTTAATTTACGGTTGTGCAACAGGAATCGGGAAAGGACAGCTTTCAAGTTGGTCATATGACTGTCAAAATCAGTCCCTGTCACTACCACGTCATCTAAATACGCAAGACACTCGCACCAGTTAAGACCTTGCAATACCAGCTGAACAACCCTCTGAAAGGTAGCCGGGCTGTTGCACGTACCAAATGGCATCCGGACAAATTCAAAAAGCCCATATCTTGTGATAAATGCGAGCTTGTGGCGGTCCTCTGGGTCAACCTCGACCTGCCAATACCCAGCTGCCATATCAAGTGTGCTGATGAACTTAGCACCACCAAGTGCATCCAGACATGTCTCAATGTTTGGTAGGGGGTAAAGGTCTTTGCGAGTTATACTGTTCAGAGCTCGAAAATCGACGCAGTACCTCACGGTACCGTCTTTCTTCCGAACTAATACCGGGGCTGACGACCACTCAGATTTTGACGGAACTATGATACCTTTCTCTAACATTTCCGCAAGGTGTTTCTCTTCCTCATTCTCAAAACCAAGAGGAGTTCGTCTAAGTTTAGAACGAACAGGTTGTGCATTACCTGTGTCAACCTTATGTCTTATCCCCTTGAACAAACCCAAATCAAGATCATCTTTTGCAAATGCATCCTGATACTCGATTAACATGGATTCAACTTGCGAAGACTGCGTCTCCGATAAAGCCGATGTCGACCTCACATACAGCTCCTGTAAGAACACAGGGAGGTCCACCTCAGTGGCTGTAGAAGTCTGTAAACCGTCCTGGTTTATGGGATTACCAGCAAGTTGAAATTCTGTTCTAGGGTCTAAAACCTCCTCAATTTCTGTGACAATACCAAGGTTGTGGTCTTGTTCCAGAGTAATATATTGGGCCGACAGGTTCCTTAACAAAATAGGAATCTGCGAATCTTTGGCAGTGGCCACTGTATGAGGTGTTACCAGACCCTCCAGTTTAGATGAGGGCTGGAGCACAACATCATTCTGTACCTCCCGATCCAGAACACCTGTGGTCTTCACGGCCTCAAAAGGACCCACGACCACTTTCTGCTTCAATGTTACCCGAGCTACTTGGGCTTCCTTCCCATGAGCTCTCAACATTGAGGCTTGAATCGGTTCTCCATTAATTGTCAGACATAGTCTAGTCAGATCAATGGTGGCCTTGTGTGCCTTCAAGAAATCCAGGCCTAATATAATCGGATCATTAATATTGGCAAGAAGTACTGGCCAGTTGAATATCATAGAGCCTAATGCAATTGTGACTGGCTCAACACTTTCCGCAGGGATAACATTGTCTCTACCTGCACCTTTCAATGCAATAGACTCCAACCTCTTTAAAGGGTAAGGTAATTTATTTGCAAAGAAATTGCCAATTACTGTCACTTGTGCCGCAGTGTCCACCACTGCATCAACGGAAACACCATTTACTTTAATGGGAATGACTAGTGTCATAGGGTCACGATTAAACTCATACATGCGAACATCATATGATCGCACAGGCGAAGATCTCGGTGAAGCAGAAGGTGATGGCGACCGTGTACGCCTCGGCTCTGGACACTCACGGGAAAAATGCCCCTCTAAATTGCAATTAAAGCACTTTCCCGATCTGAGAGGAGGAGAAGGGGAACGTGATGGAACGACCTTCCCTCTTGGAGGAGACCGACCTCGACCGAATTGACCAGATATAAGATTCAAAATCTTAGCCACATCTACCTTCATATCCGCCATATCCTTCCTAAGTCCTTCGACATCTTTCTCCAATTTATCTATCCTGCTTGGAGCCGTTATGCCTCTCAACTGCTCAGGATTATCTGCCTCCAACAACCCAGAAGCATCGTCCGGAAAACGGACCTTTCGAACCTCAGGTCTTCTGGAACCCATGATCAATCTTTGATTATGGATAGCTGCATTGACCATTTGTACAGCCTCCTCCAGGGTGCTCGGATCTTTATCCATAGCTATCAGAGCGGCTCGTTTATGCTCAACACCCCGTAGGAATGCATCAATGGCAATAGTCTCGCCAAAACTCTCTGAGGCATCAGGGTAACCATCTAAAGTGAGCTCCTGAATATTGTCTGCAAATTCTTCTAAAGAGTTACCCTCTTGTCGAATATCTTGCATCTTTTTTCTGATGATGTGGGGCAGATCTTTCTTCCCGAATCTCAACTTTAATTTCTCACATAAACTAAAGTAATCATTCTGGACCTGCCCAGAACAGATGCAGTAAAACTTTAAGGCCTTGTCCCTTAAAGCTGAGATGAGCATGTCTAATTTATACATATCAGACCAACGGTACCTTGAAGCAGTATGCTCAAACTGTATGAAAAATGGTTTCCACTCAAATTTTCCATCAAAAGTTGACATTTTAGGTGGCGGAGGACCATCAGAGTAGCTTCTACGACCGGGGGATGACATTCTAGAGTCATTGTACGAAGAGCCATCCCAGTAAGCTCTACAAACTGGTGATGACGTCCTAGTGTCATGGTGAGAAACTGATCGCGACTCCCTCTTAGGTTCTCTAGGGGTATATACCCCCCTAGGAGCCAGGTTATCAACTAGGGTATGATCACCCCTTTGTTGACTAGTTGAGTTAAGGAGTGCCTTGTATTTGATACCTTGAGCTAACAGTTCCATGTTCAGTCTAGCTACCGTCTCTTCCAGGGATTCTTCCCTTGGGTGTGAGTCGACCCCACCAACAGCGCCTTCATCATTGATGTCGAATACAACTTCCCCAGCATGGAGCAATCGTGCAAGGATTGTAGCTGTGGCAGGCAGATCAGGATCTGCCTTAATGTCGGCCAGGGATATGAAACCTCCTCTGGACTCACGAAAATTTACTATGCCAGCAGCTCGAACTTTACCAATATTATGGAGTGCACCAAGTTCCTCCACGGTTGCAGTGTTAATACACAAAGGTTTCGTCATTATGGGTCACCGGTTGTTTTATACCAAGGAAGCGAAATTAATATCCGCTAAAAAAGTAATATCACCTACTGAAATGAGTCGTAAGCGTATGCTTACTGAAATATATAAATCACTGAGTAGTGATGGTGGTGCAACTCCGGAGAACGTCTAAATGAATCTTCCGAAGCCAAACCAAATTCAGTAACGTACCTGCATGCAAACCATCCTTCAGAAACTCGAAAGTATAATGATAACGGACGCGTTTACGTGCACTAGATTTTTTACGGAGTATTAACTCTACACTGCACTTGATGGTGTGTACACCAATATCTGCATTAATTTTCTCAATTCTATCATTGAGAAGAGAGAGTTGGTCATGCAGTTGCAGCTCTTGGTCTTTGAAGGAACAGGGATTCAAATGGTGAAGTTGCTCATTATACAGGACCAGAGAATACGCCGGGATATCAATAAATTTCACCGCTTGGCCGTAATGCCTTACTATGTCTATCGCACGTTGATAGTGTTGGCAAATGCGGTCTACCGCGAGTTCATCATCGGCTGTCCTTAAATAGACAAAACCGTCGCCTCGTTTCTCGGTAAGGTCGCACGTTCCGGCCCAGATATAGAAAACGATCCGGTGAAATTTCTGAACGGCGCTGGCTATTCTCGACTGCAGAATATTGACCAAGTCTTGTGTAGTACCACCGCTTTTACACCAATACTCAACAAACCCAGTTTGATCAGCTCTTTTCAAAATGAAACCTTTACTTGTACCCAACAAAATCGCTTTGTGGGTAAAGGACTGATCCAACGAAAACTGGGTGCGAGCCAAAAACTCCTCAGATTTAACTTGAAAAGGAGGCATAAGCTGAGTATTGTTTCAACGGAGTAACTAGCAATGTGATTATGAACTTTTTGAATTAATAATAACAAGAAAAAACCCCAAAACAAATAGTGTTCAGCGTAATTAGTAAACCTAATATTACAATTGAAACATATTTGTTAATTAGAAGGGAGATTACCCTCTAATGTTCAAAAAGTTAATAATAATGATAATAATAACAACAAAAGTGATTTATATCACTTCTTTATTTCAAATAATTCTGAAATAAACAAAGAAATTGAACTGTAATTAACATATAAAGAAATATCGAAAAAACGACGGTTAAATTACAGCTCAGAATCGCGTACATATGACACTGAAGACAACTAACAATAACAATCCAGAAACTATAAGGTTGTCATTCCACGGAATACTGACATAGATGATAGGAACTAAGCACGAAAATATACCTCAATTCATTACAGTTCAAATAAATAACATTGAATCTTGAATTTATGACGTATATGACGTATGTATGTAAGGTATATTAATCTATATACCCGACATTTGCATGCCTAGTATAAATAAATAATATATATTTAACTATAACTCACCTATCATCCGTGATTGTTAAATACTAAAAAAATAACTATCAATAATCAAAATGGCGGCCAAAGTCTGTAAAATTGACGTTCGGGCAGGACTAGAGTAGTCCTTATATTTCCGAGAATTCTATCTTTTTTTTTTCCAGCAAAATCGTGAGTAGAATTTAGAAATAACTAATAACAATTTTTTATTTAGGGCCCAAAGTACTCCTGACACCATTTGTAGTAACTTAACTACGTATAAAACGTTACTCACCCAACAGAGGTCTTGAATCGGCCAGTGGAACAAGTGGCAGATATGCACGGTTCAGGTTCCAAGGTACGACTGCCGGGCGTCCGTAGAAACGGCGGGAATCAGCTAGCCCGGCAGCCTCGAAACCCGAACTGCGGAATTGCGGGATACCGCCAGCACCACAGTATCAATAGTATGTCAATATCATTGTTGCATCCTCTTATCTTTGTCATTATCATTAATCATTTCATCCTCTTATCGTCGTCATTATCCTTAGTCATTTCCTTACATTTCCATTCATATTCACTCTCATCTACATCCATAATTATTTTCAATACATATTATGGTATATATTAGAGGTATTATGTCTTTGTTTCCTTTACTGAAGATATAGATTTGCCATTGGGAGTATTTTGTGATTGTGGGCCCGGGGTCACAAAAACAACATTTAAGACCTTGTCAAGTGTGGCTAAAACCATGGCTCCTGGTGAAATACTTTCTGCACCTATTCCACTAGACATAACCTATTTAAACGGTGTTGCAAAACTGGGAGCTTATTGGTTACATTCAACTGTGGCCATTCCCAGCATCTTCACTGCGCCCTTAGCTCTGTTTTTGGCAATTTTGCCGCTATCCCAGGATGAAAAGGTGAAAACAAGAAATGAGAAATGGCAGAGCAAACCTATGAAGCAATCATCTGGAAAGGAACATGGCCATTGACGGTCTGGTCACCCTTCGAATGGTCCATGCCCTAAAAAGAAGGTAAAGCCACCAGCAGCCACCTCCCGTTGATCTTTCATCATCTCTTGAAGAACTAGGTCTGGTGCTAAGCAGTGACGAAGAAGATAACAAACAACGACTGCGATCAGCCCCTCAGTGGGACATATCACAGAATTGACCCCTATTAAACTAAGCAACAACCAGCACTACCAACTCGACCGCTATCACCACCACAAATTCTACTGTCATAGCCATGACCACCATTTTAACCACGGCAGCCATAAGCAGTGATTGCGCACTGGAGCACCTGGAGCACCAATCTTTATGCCAAAAAGGCTTCCCTCCTTTGGAATCTTTAGGCCCACCACTACGAAAGTAGCCTGCGGTCTGACCCTTCTTGAGTAACAAACAATCGTAGGACAAGGAAAGCGGAGTCTCCAGTGTGCCGCATTTCTGAGCTCGCCTGTTTGGCATCTTACGATGTTATCACCTCCCTGTGCCCGCTGCGAATGATCTTAACATCACTACTACCTTCGCACTGCTTAAGACTGCTCTCCACGGCCGTTTTCTCTCTAAAGGCATCGACTTCTTCTGCACACTCTTAGCATATTTTAACGGGTTTAGTGGCCCTTTGTCCTGTCTCTTCGAGAAGACCTTGCAGCATAAAAAGTACCACACGACAGCCACTAGCGTGCATTAGGTGCACCGCGGCACGATCTTCTCCATTGTCTCCTCATTTCTTTTCGACCGCTTGGCCGGTCAAGCTAAATTTGCTTAGTTACTTGACCTAGTGGTTATTGCTCTTCGATTTGGCGACCGGAACAGATAGCCTCCTCGTCTACCGGAATCTTTTTCAAATCGACCATGCCATTCTCCGTCTGCTGTCGCATTAGACCGCAGCAGCACCCAAACCTCGACAGACATTCCCTAACTGTTTCCCCTTTTAGTTATACGAGCAGGCTACCACATCTGAAAGATCACTCTGGGACCTCGTCAAGTTTTTCTTGACGCTGCTCAAGCCAGTCTTCATCTCTGAGAGGAAGATGCGCACGACTTTGGGAGGGTAGACATTCTCGTATAATCTCACCAATCGCCTCCTTCTGCAGTGGCCAGACGCTTTAATAGCCCCTAAACTACCAAAAAAATAGGATCACTTAAATTACTGCCGAGCGCGGGATCCACATAAATTGTTAGAGTTAGGCACACACAGAAGGCCCGCCCTAGGACAACTCCAGAGAACATCGGATAAAACAGGCGGTGACCACCAAAATCATCTTTAAATGTGAAGATTCCCCCTCAACCACACACCAAAGTAGAAAGTGCACCCTTGTTTCCGCCCTAAGTGGAACATTGCTGACTTAAGCAAACTCATCATTACCAACGCCTTTATAATGACTGACCGAACCATTAACGAGCACTAGCGATGTAACGACCACTGGGAGGATTTCCACTGTCTCTCCAACTCTCCTGAGGCTCTTTCACCTCCTGAGCGACGAAGCAGACATGATTTGCAACATCCGACTCCATCCGCCTGCCATTGAACGATGGCAAAGAAGTGGACTACCCTACTGAGGGCAGTCCAGTGACCTTTCAACACCTGAAAGCCTCGGCTAGCAAACGTTTGTGGGGAGCCCCAAAAAAGCATCGAAAGCCCCAAGGAATACGACTGAGAGCCGCCAGGAGTCCTTCCTGGCCGTGGAGGATCTTGGACTGACAGACCCGACCATGCCGGATAACAACTCCGGAAGGACTACTATGACGAGGACAGTTTTCGCGATGACTGCATGCCTGGTCCCCTCCGATGACACCACACCCAGCCTCGACAGCTGGGGTAGGGGTGGGTGGGGGCGCTTCTCTGTTGCCTCATGTAACCGCAATGTGCTATCACCTTTAAGTAGTGGCGACTGTACGGAGGATCCAGTGGTCAGAAAATGTTATTAGAAATAAAGTATCAGAAGATACCAATATCTCGCATTTTTAAGTTACCGCAGGATCCGGCTGCCGCAGGACCCAGTCTGCCCAGGACTACATATTCTGCGAAAAAATAATGTTCAAGCCAAGTACATATATAGAATTAGACTGGCCATTTGATCCCTGGCCACTGCAGTCAGATTGATTCAAGAACAAAACAAGCATTCTGTAGTATTGCTTTGCAATACATGTCCCCTACCTAGTAAATCTTTAGAGATTAACAGTAAAAAATCTCATTAAAAATTGTCAAAAGCAGCTGAAACTCGAACTTGAGCTGTTACTTCTCATAACATAGCAATAAACCAAGTCTCAGTTATATATGGAGAAGGAGTCTTGAAAGCTGATATGTTTGTATTTCATAAGTCGAAAGGGGACATAACTCCATCAAAAAAATAACGCAAACGCCTGAAATTCGAACTTGGTCTGTAATTTCTCATAATAAAGTAATGTCCCAATTCTCAGTTGAATATCTTGAAAGACTGCGAGAAAAAGGGCAGAAAACTATTATTTTTCGTATATCTTAAGTCGAAAGGGGGCATAACTCCATCACATATTTATGCGTATGCCTGAAACTCCTACTTGGTCTGTAACTTCTCATAACAAAGCAATGTAGGAGTTCTCAGTATAATATCTTGAAAGACTGAAAAAAGTGCGGAAACTAATATATTTTGCATTTCATAAGTCGAAAGGGGGCATAACTCCATGAAAAATTTACAAACTTGTCTGAAACTCGAACTTGCTCTGTAACCCCTTATAGTAAAGCAATGCACCCATTTGTCCTTACATATCTTGAAGGAGTGCGAAAAGTGCGGAAAACTGATATTTTTCGTATTTCTTAAGTCGAAAGGGGGGCATAACTCCATAAACAAGAGGCCCAATGGGCCTGTATCGCTCACCTGGGACATTAGCATTTCAACTAATCTTACTTAAATTTTACATCCATCAGTGTCAATTCCAATGACTTTCAGTCAAATGGTTTAGTTTTCGAGATACTGACAACACTCTCTGGGCTGGTTTTTTGCATTAGTGATTTTGAACAATTATATCAGTGCTAACTACAGCTGGTTTCTTAACTGTCTCACTGCTGCAAGCCAGTGCAGCCAGTAATTTCAATTTTCAAAAGCTCTTCACTTGTTGAATATTTTGAAAACAATTCGACTGAAAGTTGTCGGCGGCTTAGCCACCAACAATTTCAGTCCAATTGTTTTCAATATATTTATCAGGTTCAGAGATATAACCTTTGGAATGTCGTCTGCAAAAACTCATACGGTTATTAGAGGTTTAAATACAATTGAATTAAATGGTCTCTAAAGGCAGGTAGGTGGTCTTTATAGCAGGTTATTCCCCACCACCACACAATCCATTTAACACATGCGCATCTGGCTGAATCATCAAGTTAGCAGCAGAGGTAGGGTGAGCTGGAGTTGATTAAAAAAATATTTTGACTGAAATCATTGCTGCCTTAGGCAGCAACAACTTTCACTGCTGCCTAAGGCAGCACCAACTTTCAATCAAATACATTTCAAAATATTTTTAAGAGTATAGATGTTAGAGCACATAATACATATCTTAAATATTTCGGCAGTATTGTAAAGGTTAATCCGTTAATTGGAATTTAATATCTAGTTTGGCAATAAAATCTGACATAGTGATAAATCAATGGACGGTGGAAACAAACTTATATTTGCCCTATGAAAGTGAGACTGCAAATATTTAAGGAGTGGTAACTCTGGCATTTGACGCCATATCATTTTCATTTTCACAACACAGATATTAGATGCCGACATTAACATTGTGACCAAGTTTGGTGTCAATCCGTCAAGAAATAACAAAATGAGCCGCCATTGTTGGCGAGACAGACAGACAGATGGATGTACAGACATACAGAAGACGGATGGGGTCATCGCTATACGACAGCTGACTGACAAGTAAATGGAGTTAAGAAAACCAATTTGGGCTTCAAAATCCATCAAATAAAAAAAAATTGAATATGGTAGCCAAACACGCTAAAATTTGATTGGTCCACGGCAACCATGTTTTTTACCGATCAACTTCCCATGAACAAACTTTAATGGTCCTTAGTCCATAATCATATCCCCAAAATGTCAGCCCGATCCGTTCAGCGGTTCTGCAGAATAAGTCGTTTTCACGAAAACTATGTCATCCAAGATGGCTGCCGAACCATTTGGTCAATCAAGTTCCTTCGAACAAACTTGGTTCAGCTCTTCCCTATATGATATTTCGTGAGTTTTGAATCGATCCACCAAGCGGTTTCAGAGAAGATTTTTAGTCATTTCCTAAAATCGGCCAAAATCCAAGATGGCCACCGAACTTGGCCTGTAACGCAATATACCAATTATCAGTTGAATACCTTGAAGGACTGTGAAAATGTGTGGAAAACCAACTGCGACAGATGGACAGACAGACGGACAGACAGCTGGACAGACAGACGGAGTGCAAACCTATAGTCTAATAACTAATAATTTGTTGTACTGTAGTCTACTAACTACTAACTTCAAAATGATATGTGACATGACCACATATGATAAAATTTATTTTCTGCCAACCACAAACACCCCCCCACCCCTGGGGGTGATATCAAAATTCCAATGTGTCATGCACATCCCTGGCCATATGTGTAATCATACCGAAAGTTTAAAGTTTCTACATGAAATGGTCAAGGAGTTGCGTTACAATCGATTGGTGCTAACTTTTGACCCCGCCCCTACCCTCAGTTTGACCCAAGACCAAAATAATTCCTAGTACTGTAGTCTACTCATCATTGGCTTCAAAATGATATGTAACATGACCAGCTTTGGAAAATTCTTTTTTTTATCCCACATTTCCCAACCCAGGGGTCATACCAAAGTTCCACAAGAGCTATCTGAAGATAGCAAATAGCTTAGCTTGATTTGAGTGTACCGAGTCCTGAATACCTGTATTGTATATTAATTGTACATCACAGGATATGATGGACCATCGGATAGTCTCATTTGAAATTTGACAATCAACATGCTGATTCAAACCACCCAAGTTATTACCCATCGGGCAAGCATAGCTTGGAGACTGAAACATAAAGCCTTTCTGCCAAGGAGTAACCTGAAGTCATTACTCATTGTAATGACAACTGGTACCCTGGAGCTAACCAAAAGGCAAATGGTCCAAACATAAGCAAAGTTCATAGTCTGAAAACAATAAGAAACATTTTCAATAACAATCAGCATAATACATATTTGGATGTGAAATGGTCTACGAGGAGTTACATTACAATCGATTGGTCCCCAGTTTTGACCCTGCCCTCTACCCTCAGTTTGACCCAAGATCAAAATAATTCCTTGTACTGTAGTCTACTCATCATTGGCTTGAAAATGATATGTGACATGACTGTCGGGGATGATGTTAATCATAGCATGCATCCATCATAGAATGGAATGCAATTAGTTTATACAACAGGCGGCTACTATAGATGCCGTTCTAGATAAGCATGACCATGCTGCTAGGCTATGAGCGGGCTTGTACCTTGTAAAATATGTGAATAAAGTAGTACAGTTTTAGTCTTAATAGAAGCAAGTCACGTTGTTCTAATTCAGTATACAGTGCTAGTATTTCAAATCTCTCGCCATCATCAACTCATCTACCGAACCTTTCCCAATATGGATTACTACCTATAATAGATCATATTGTTGGTGCCGTAACCAGGATATATTTGAGTGACTTCGTACCATATTTGCGTGATTTCTAATTTCCATTCGAGATGGCTGAGAAAGCGAGGCTTGTAAAAACGCGTGGAGTGTACAGAGGGCAAATAACTAAACTACAGAACAAAATCTGTGACAACCTAGCTAAACCTGTGCTCGGGGAGGATGATCATGATTCCATTGCTGCATCCCTCGGTTCATACAATGACAAACTTGCTATCATAGTGGATTTAGACAAACAAATAACGGATTTAATTGATTCGAATGACGATCTGGAACTATCCTTATTGGAATCTGACGATTACATAACAGCAAGTAAGGAACAATTTATAAAATTTGAAAGGCAATTAATTCGTAGAACAAATAACGTTCAGCCTGATGATAACGCAACACCAGACAATTCTAAATTCAGAAAGCATGTTAATCTACCGAAATTAGCTCTCAGAAGTTTCGACGGAAATGCATTAAAATGGCTTGAATTTCACGACACATTTAAGTCAGCCATAGACTCGAACAGTGATTTGACTAACGTTAAAAAATTCCAGTATCTTCGGGCTCAGCTCACGGGAGATGCCGCGAGAGCAATTAACGGTTTGACACTAACAGACAACAACTATATGCACGCTATGGAATTATTACGTAACCGCTATGGACAGTCTCACACGATAATTAGTGCGTATATGAGGGCATTATGGGAGCTTCCCAGGCCTGAACACAATGTGGACTCCCTACGGAATTTCCACGACCGTTTGGAATCGTACATCAGAGGACTTAGCACGCTAGGTAAGACAGAGGAGACATATGGCGATCTGTTGGTTCCTGTGGTCCTAGATAAGCTACCTCCAGTTGTTCGTGGTCAAATAGCCCGTGAACACGGCAACAATGAATGGGACAGCAAGACATTACGCGTATCAATTCAGAAAGAAATTGATGCTATGCAAGCATGTGACGTTAGCAATGAACCTATAATTAACCATGGTGAAAGTTTGCTCTCCACTGCAGCCTTCTATATGCGTACGTCACGCCCCGCATCACGTGGACCTCGTTTCACGCGCAGCTCACCACCCCCTACGCGAACACCGCCACCTACCCGGGCGGTTTCCACTTTCAGTAGGCAACACCCACCAACATGTGCCTTTTGCAAAGGAAGGCATATATCAGGAGATTGTGCCGTCATATCCGACAAGCAGAGACGATATGACATCGTACTCAGAGACCACCTGTGTTATAATTACTTAGGCAAGCATCGCGCCGCGGAGTGCAAATCAAAATACCGCTGTAGAACATGCCAGCGCAAACACCATACCTCTTTGTGCAGTGACCGCATACCGGAATCTAGCAAGGCCACAGCTGCAGCCAATATATCGTTATCAGAACAATTCGGGGATAAGGTTTCACTCGACAACGACACCAAGGTTTCCCTAGCACGTTTAACGGGACCTGTGCTTTTGAAAACTGCCATAGCTAATATTTCTCACAATCAGAATTCAGCTACGGTTGTTATCCTGTTAGACGAAGGCGCACAACGATCATTCATCACCGAATCAACCGCGGATATGTTGAATATTAATTCTCGTAACACAGAGACGGTTCAGATTTCTTCTTTCGGCGGGAATACCGGGGTCCGCCCTCTGCCTATTGCAGACATAACTCTACACACAGATGCCAATTATGACAACATAGCCATTCGGGCTTTAGTGGTGCCTAAAATTTCTACGCCCCTTCGGAATCATATGCGACGCTCGGTTCTTGAGTTGCCTTACTTACAAGGGTTAAATTTCGCACACTCGGATACACATGCCGACAGAGACGAGATATCCATGCTTATTGGAGCGGACTATTATTGGTCTATTGTTCAGAATCATATTGTGAGAGCTCCCAGACACTACCTCAGGACCCACAGCAGTTTCCTCTAAATTAGGATACCTTCTTTCGGGTCCAACATCGTCTACATCCGGCCATGATTCGATACCTAAAGACACTTCCGTGTATCATATAAACGTAGACATCGATTCGCATCGCAAAGAGGATATCTCTCTACAGAGGTTTTGGGACCTCGAGACAATTGGCGTAAGGAGCGACGAACTTACGACTGTTACTGACCACGTGGATTACCGTGATCCTCACATTCGGAATGAACAGGGCCGATATATTGCCAAGTTACCTTGGAAATGCGACCACCCTGCTTTGCCCACTAACAGATCAGTAGCAGAAACCCGCACACGCGCGATGGTGCGGCGCCTCTCCCCTGAGTTATGTGGAGTGTATGATACTATTATTAAAGAACAATTGTCACGCGATTACGTAGAATTGCTCAAGGATGATGACGCAACATGTGGGCATTATTTGCCCCATAGACCGGTGATTAAAGACTCAGATTCCACACCGTTTCGTATTGTATATGACTGCTCAAGTTCAGCTGCAAATTCCCCTTCTCTGAGCGATTGCTTACAAACTGGACCACCACTCCTTAATGACTTAGCAGGTATTATGTTACGTTTTCGCATTCATAAGGTAGCAATCTCATCTGATATTAAGAAAGCGTTTCATCAAATTGGCTTAGACAGTGACGATCGCAAATACACCAAGTTTTTCTGGCTTTCGGATCATAATGACCCTAACAGCGAATTTGTTGTCTTGCAATTCAAGGTCATCTTGTTTGGAGCGGTGTGCTCACCGTTCATTTTGAATGCCACTGTACGTAATCATCTAGAAGCTAGCCCATCCATCACAGCACATGATTTGTCAGGTAATATTTATGTTGATAATTTGGTAACGGGCTGCAATACTGGCTTTGTAGCTATGCAATATTACGATGAGGCTAATGAATTAATGCAAGCAGGCGGCTTTCAATTGCGTTGTTGGACAACAAATTGCCCAGAATTGCGAGACTACATAACGCCAGACGGGACATTATCCGCTAAGCCAGAAATTAGTGTATTGGGGTTACTGTGGAATTCAGAAACTGATTGTATTTCATATAACAATAATGTCATGGAAGCTAATAATGTAGTCGTTACTAAACGCACTGTAGTCAGGTCAACAGCAAGCATTTATGACCCCCTAGGTTATTTATCAGCCGTCCAAGTTCGTGCAAAACTGTTTATTCAGTCTCTCTGGAAGGCTAAATATGACTGGGATCAACCACTTTCAGACGAATTAGCAGGCGAATGGACAGAAATTTCTAATGATCTGTCGTCTGCGCTATCAACGACTATTGAGCGGAAATATTTCTGACATGGCATAGATTCCGACTCGACATACGAATTGCATGCGTTCTGCGAACTAGTAAGTTAGCGTATGGATGTGTGATATACTTGCGCGACGTGAAGCACGGGGAAACTTCTATAGTAATATCAAAATCACGCATCGCCCCTATTAAACAATTAACGATTCCGCAACTTGAACTCTTAGCAGCGCTAATTGCGTCCAATATGCTTAGCTATGTCTACAAAGCCATAGGGAAACAAATAACGATCTCTAAGCGAGTATTGTGGTCAGACAGCCAAATCGTTCTTCACTGGATCCACAGTGACAAAAAACTACCGATATTAGTGAGAAATCGGATCAAGGTCATCAAGGCTAAATCTATTGACGAGTTAAAATTTTGTCCAACCAGCGACAATCCAGCAGATATGGTTTCCCGAGGTGTGACGTCGTCAGACTTCGCGAAAGCACAAATCTGGTGGAGTGGACCCGGATGGCTTGCTAAAGGAGACTGGCCTATTTGCTCTTTATTTGACAGTGCCGTTCTGACAGCAGGTGCGGATACGGAATGTCAACCAGATGTGTGTCCATCCCAACTGGATACCAAGACTGATGACAAGCCGTGTTCAGACACAACTGGATTAGCTATCATAATTAACCCCGAAAATTGCTCATCCCGTATGAAACTTTTCAGGATCACTGCGTACGTCTTGCGATTCATACAGCGGCTCAAGCGTAAACAATGCGCGAATACATGCAATTTGTCAGTCAGTGAGCTCAATGCTGCCGAATACATGTGGATCAAATATGTGCAACAGAAACATTATCTCGGTGAAATAAAAACTCTCCGCGAAGCAAAACGCCCAAATCGAAGTTCACTGGTAAGACAACTATGCTTGTTTTTAGACGATAACAGTATTCTGCGTGTGGGAGGTCGACTACACAATGCGCCATTAGATTATGATGCTAAATTTCCGATTCCGTTATCAAACAGCGACTTTTACACGAAGCTTGTTGTTCAAGATGCGCATTGCCGGATTTTGCATGCAGGTCCAGACTCCACAATGACATATTTGGGTCAAAAGTTTTGGATAACCAAAATGCGTCAGACTGTTAGGGGTATCCTCAGAATCTGCGTCCAGTGTAAATTAGTAATGGGAACACCCTATGTGTTACCGGAAGCGCCTCCCCTGCAATCATGCAGACTCAAATCAGCACCACCTGTTACAATCTGCGGATTAGATTATACAGGTGCGATCTATATAAAGTCAAACGTTAATGGTAGAAAAGAGGATAAGGCGTACATACTACTGTTCACATGCGCGAACACCCGTGCGGTCCATCTAGAAACCGTTTCTAACCTGTCTACTACGTCCTTTCTGTATGCATTTAGGCGCTTCGCCGCACGCCGTTCATTGCCAACAAAACTCATTTCTGATAATGCGTCTACATTTTTGTCAGCTGGGGAGGAGATCAAGAAGTTGTTTAATAAAACTCCTGAAGTACAAGAATACATGCTTAACCACCATGTAGAGCGGTCAGTGATTACCAAGCGTGCACCCTGGCACGGAGGTTTTTGGGAACGGTTAATCGGACTGACGAAATCCGTTCTCAAGAAAATACTTGGCAGGGCTTTCATCACGTTTGAAGAGCTTACTACAATCGTTTCTGAGATCGAATCTGTATTAAATAATCGCCCCATAACGTATACTCGTCCGATGTAAACGACCCGAGTCCTTTGACGCCATCGCATCTGCTGTACGGACGTGTACTTAACAATTTGCCACATATGAATATCTCAGACGAGGATATTCATGATCCCTCATTCGGTGACTCGCAGCCGGAACTAGAAAAGCGCGCTAAAAGATTAAGCATGCTGCAGGCACACTTTTGGCAACGCTGGATTAACGAATACCTCACCGCACTACGCGAAAGACACATTTCCACCGGTAAAATGCGTAATAGTGTGTCTGATAACGTCATAAGAGTAGGTGATGTGGTTTTAGTTCACGATGACATCAAGCATCGTGTTAATTGGAAACTTGCACTTGTCACGGATCTTATATATGGTAATGACAATATGGTTCGTTCAGCTGTAATCAAAACAGCTAATGGGGTAACAAATCGCCCAATAAATAAATTGTACCCACTCGAAGTGTCCATTGCATCGCAGCCTGAAAACACCCATGCCACTCCTGACATTAAAACTGATAATGGTAGTTCAGCTGCAGCAGCTCAGCAAATGTCAGATAGACGCCCTACTAGGGCTGCTGCATTGTGGGCTAAAGAACGAATTACTATTATGGCGGATACACATGATACTTAATTGTAAACTCACTATTGTTATTTTTCTATTGTCATAATATTTGATTTTTGATTGCGTAATTATCAAGTACTGAGTATATTTTATATACATTGTTTGGCCATTTATAGTGGTCACTATTTTCAGTCTTTTGTAATAGATTTTGTCGCGCTCAGCAGCTACATTTGCGGCGCTCAGCAGCTACATTTGCCGTGCTCAGCAGCTACATTTGCAGCACTCATAGCAGTTATTTCTCCTGCAATCACTTTTGTGCATATTATTTTCATATATTGTTATAGTTACTGTGTTACATATGACAAATGTGTTATCACATGCATTTCATTCGTTTATAATCACGTTTAGCTATTTTTCATATGATATATTTTTGTTCACATTGTTTTCATACTTGAATGATCAGATTATTAGTTAATATGTTCAACATCTAGAATGCTATTTAATAAGTTAACTCTAATGTCACTAAGCAATTAATTATTATTTTTTAATTAAGGGCACATCTTCACCTTTCGCGGCCGGAGTATGTCGGGGATGATGTTAATCATAGCATGCATCCATCATAGAATGGAATGCAATTAGTTTATGCAACAGGCGGCTATTATAGATGCCGTTCTAGATAAGCATGACCATGCTGCTAGGCTATGAGCGGGCTTGTACCTTGTAAAATATGTGAATAAAGTAGTACAGTTTTAGTCTTAATAGAAGCAAGTCACGTTGTTCTAATTCAGTATACAGTGCTAGTATTTCAAATCTCTCGCTATCATCAACTCATCTACCGAACCTTTCCCAATATGGATTACTACCTATAATAGATCATAATGACCACCATTGGATACATTTTTTTACCCACAGTCTCCAACCCCAGGGCCGTACCCCTGGGGTCATACCAAAATTCCAAGTGTCATGCACATCCCTGGCTATATGTGCAATCATCCCCAAAGTTTCAAGTTTCTATCTGAAATGGTCTAGGACGAGTTGCATTACAATCGATAATTACTGGTCAAATTTGACCTTTTGACCCCTGGGCCCAGCCCCGGGGGATCAGAACAAAATCCCAAAAGTGTCATGCACATCCTTGCCCATATGCATTATCATCCCCAAGGTTTCACGCTTCAGAAGCAAGTCTGCTGATTAAATTGTCATTTGAAAAAAACTTACCCACATCATAATACATGTACATATAACCGGGGTTCCAAATCAGGCCTAAAATTATCAAAGTCCAAACACCAAAATAAATATGGAAAAAATTTGAAAATCAATTTCCTTTTGATGTTGGCTAGTCATAAGCATGGTACAGAACAAATCTGTGAAGTTTTACTGAAATCCGATAACCCCCATGTCAGTGCAAATGTTGTTTAAAAAAAAATTAACATAGCCAAGAATCGTAACCAATGATATATAATCTGCATACAATCAACCATAAAATAATCAGAGTTCAAACAATGAAAAATTCCTGAAGAAATGTCAAAGTCGATTTCCCTTGGACGTGGACTGGTCCTAAGCATGGTATAGAACAAATCTGTGAAGTTTGATTCAAATCCCTTAACCCCTTGTGGGTGTAAATGTCGTTTAAAAAAACATAACTCGGCAAAAACCTATACCTGGATATATAACCTGTATACAAATCAGCCTCAAAATAATCAAAGTTCAACCAGTGAAAAAATATGGAAAAATTTTGAAAATCAATTTACTTTTTATGTGGACAAGTCCTAACCATCGTATAAGAACATCTCTAAGATGTTTTATCCAAATCGCATAATTCCTTGTTAGTGTAAGTGTCGTTTTAAGAAAACTTAACGCAGCCAAAACCTATACCTGGGCCCTGGCCACATAACCGGCATACAAATCAGGCAATAAAATAATCAGAGTTCAAACAGTGAAAATATCTGGAAAAAATGTCAAAGTCGATTTCCTTTTGATGTGGACTAGTCCTAAGCATCGTATAGAACAAATCTGTGAAATTTTATTCAAATCTCCCAACCCTGTGTGGGTGTAAATGTCAAATGAAAAAAGTTTAACACAGCCAAGAACCATAATCAGGATATAACCTGCACGCAAATTCACACTAAAATAGTCAAATAGTCGATTTCCTTTTTACATGGACTGGTCCTAAGCATCGTATAGAACAAATCTGTGATGGGTTTTTTTAAATCGGATATATCCTTGTGGGTGCAAATGTCATTTTACAAAGCTTAACGCAGCCAAGAAAGATAACTCTTGACACATAAAATATTTTATGTTCAAACATGATAAAAGTATGGAAAAAATAATAAAATCAATATAACTTTGATGCAGACTAGTCCTAAGCATCCCATAGAACACATCTTTGTACTCTTTTTTTAAATCGGATAACCACAAATGTTATTTTAAAAAGATTAACCTGTCCGGACGCCAATGCCCACATTTTTTCCCCCTCTCCCAAAATCTCTTTTTTTAACTTTGTGAAAATGCGAGATAAAAACTACTACATTACATTACCATTGCATGAGAGATGAGGAGAGAAGATCATAGTCTTGTGTGAATAAAGCGACATTTATAATATATTATAATATATTTCATTCGATCATGTGTGTGTTCTGTTGCAGATTCGTTCTTCCCATTCCTACACCTAGGAGATTGGTACACGATTTCTTCACTGAGAACCGACAGAGACTGGTCAATGGAGAGAAACAAAAGCAGTGACTAACCAGTAACCACCCTAACCACCAAAGCTCTGTCACCATTCTACAACCCATACTGAGTGGCCACCTTCAGCGTTAATTGCTAACTCTGTCATAGCGCATGCGCGAGTGACCATGTGAGTGAGAGTATTAGTGTGCATCTGCGCATGACTGTGCATCCTAGTAGAAAAATTATTGAGGAGCTTTACACACAGCTTACTGATATTCTCCTAAGTACACAACGACCCTACCACTCCATAGCTCGAGGGTACCCACTTGCCATTGAACAGCTCTGTTCTACAGGCTAAGGAAAGTCTACCATTGCGGCTGTCTACTAACACATTTGGTAGCCTGTAATAGTATTAGCCTGATTGCAGAAATCATTAGCGTCAATTCTGGATACCAGGAAACTATGTTTCTCACCATTTTACTAAACCACTGCCTTATAATTCACATGATACAGTGATGTCCTCTCCATCACCAACCAAGTCTGACTGTGGAATTTAGGCTAGGCGATAATGGCCAAGGTGAAGGAGGGCAACAGACAAGAAGACAAAAATGGCATCCCTGAGAGGCGCTCAAACTCACCTAAAACCGGACTAGAACTGCAGCCAATAACCCCATCAACCACTGGTTCTGCTATCGATGTGACAGCACCGTGAGGTGTCGACGTCGTTGACACATCTTCGTCGGTGGTGCTGCTGTAGACCGCCCACCCACCAGCCACAGAATTAAACAAAGACATCCATTTCAAATGAATGACTAACAGGCTTATAAATAAAACTTATCTACAAAGCATGAAACTAAAGAAAATCTTCTTTTCGTTCGCTGATCATACCGCCAGTCCGAAAGTGACTATCGACATGATCATAAGCGCTCAGTGCGTGGATCCATGGTTTATTAGAGTGCACCATGCGGCTTGGAACCTACGTCTTCAGCACTCGGTTTCTGTCAGGGTTACCTCACCCTTACCTCCTTTAGTCGCCTCTTACGACACGCAGAGGATACGAAAGGTGTATTCTAAGCCCCACCTACAGGGCAGACTAAAGAAAATGATGATCCACTTCGTGCCGGCGAACCATAGAGGAAAAGTAAAATCCTGGGCTCACTGCTTTCAAGTGCTGTGTAGTACTGCTGACATTGCTGCACTCTTCGTCATGGGAAACATAGCTTTCCAGTCCTTCTGGAAGCTATGTATTCGTAGATCAAAGATACCCTTGACAAAAAGACTACGTTTATACAATGCAACATGCGTATCCTTGATGCCGTATAACTTTAACAGTTTGGCAGCTCCAAAGGCAGCTCTAGACAAACTTGATGCCTGCCACTGCAAACACGTACACACCATCACTGGACACTGATGGCAAGAGAGCATAATTTCCAATGATGCAGTATACAAGATTTGTAATTCATCACAGCTGTCCTACTGGTAGCCAGCAAATACAAAGCGAGGAATGGTCGTCACTGCAAAAATCTGTTAAGCGTGCTACGAGGTGACCTCATGAAGGCATGACTCGGCACGGACAAATCAAGAATGGACCTGAGGAAGGTAAAGATTTTGGCTGAGGACAAGACACACTGACCAGATGTGAAAGACTAATTCCAGCTGTATGCTGTTTCTACTACTAGAGCCACAGAATACAGTAATAATACATACTAATAGGTGGTGAATCTTACTCGGCTAAATCTGGTGTGATTTCAGTGCATTGGCAGTCAAGAAACCGCTCACTTAAGCAAATTTCTATGGCAAACTGCCACTCAAATCAAATCAAATTTGAAACATACCAGTAAAATCTAATTTGCAGCCTGTCCGTCAAATAAAAATTGCCAATCAAATTCCAGTTGCCATAGAAATCTTCTACAGTAAAAAATTTTTCAACACTGGAAAGTGTTATGAAATGCTGCCCTGCTTAAATTCGAGTGTTGGTGTCTGTGCGTGGGGAACCCACAACGCATTTAGACAGAAACCAGCCTTCAGTTCAAAAAGGAAAACATTTCAAAACGTTTCACTAAATCTGCAAACTATGACAATCTGCTGATTTCGGGTTAATTACATAATATAATGTCCAAACTAAAAAGCGACTTTTCCAGGCGCAGGGGCTCTGGAAGCTTTTCCTCTTCGAATGCTAGCCTGGGATTAAATTGTACGGCATTTTACATTCATAATGAGATCAAAAAATGGTTGGGACATGTGTATTTCTAGTCCTGTGTGCACGCACTTTTCTAGCTGATATATTATGATATTAATTTATGTAGATCTATTGATGTGCAGGTAAAATCCAAAGGTTAGATACACCTTGAACATTGATTTCAATACAAACACGCGACTTACTAGACTAAGGCCGTGTTCTCACTAGAGACTTAATCAGAAATAACCCCATACTGAGTTATGGCGTTATTCCTCAAGTAGGCGCTAGAGTATGAACTCTATTCATTTAGTGCTACAATATTCTAGTAACTCGAGTAGCTAGTTAATCTACAATGGGCCTATAAACTCACCTTCCATGGAGTGAATCCTGGAATGCAAATATGATACAGGTATCGCGTGGTTGTCACAAATAATATTGTTCTCAGGCCAGATTCAGCTTATCTTATTTGGCCGAGATATGCTATGGCTCCAAGGCCCTGACGTCACTCACTTATTTAGCATATAAATGTAGTCCGACGTCAGAATTCTCGTCTTCAAATTAGCATATCAATACAGGTCAACGCCATTCACATTAACATCTCATATTACGCCAACATTTCAAAAAACTGTTCTATCAACGCGGCTGCTGCGTTTATGCGCTAGTAATCTGTCAAATACAAACAGATGGCATATAAAAGATATCAATAGAGAGATCAATTTCAAGTTATTCCCTGCCAATTTCAAGCTAAGCTGCGCCCACTGAGGTACGCTTGTTAGAATCGAGTTATAGTACCTATACTATGAACCCTGAATTACCAGAATGCTGGCAGAATCCCAATTTCAAAGTAACTGTACATATCAGCTGTTGAATATTTTGAAACTAATTTAACTGTGGGCACAGCAACAGCTCAAAGTCAAATTAGTTTTAAAATATTCAACAGAATAGTTATTAAATTGTAAATCGATAAAAGACAAAGTTATACTGTGTAATTATGCTTGTGAAGTCCGCTACCTAGTGACGTCATTGATTATGACGTCAGATACTTGAGTGACAGATAGAACCTATTCATTACCCAAATGTAAACATAGTAGGCCTACTTAGCACACTTTCTGATTGGAATGATCTAGATTTTGTTCCACTAACTATTCATATTATTGTGTATACTTAAAGGGATGCTAATCTCATCACAAATGTTGGATTGGACCGGCATATTATGGTTGATAGATTCCATATCTTGTCACATTTTCTTATCTGTATCACAATTATCTGTAAAGTAAATGTTGAACAGTGATCGCTACCATTTTGTCTCCTCAAGCGATAGTGTGATGTCATGTAAGTGCCAATGCATTACATTCTTTATTGTGTAATACTCATCCCGTTGAATATTTTGAAATTAATTTGACTGGACGTTGATGCTGCAACTTCGTCAAATTAATTTCAAAATATTTAACAGCTTACATGTCTGATTGCCTTTTATAACACATTGCCAAAGTATAGCCGACACCTCTACGATTGAGCGTATATAAGGAGGCAGACACCTAGTTTTTTTCTCATCGGTTGAAAAGTAAATCATGACAGCCATCGTAGGCTGTAGGGTGTAGAAATGTATCCACATTTAACTACTAAAACCTGAATCTCGTTCGTTGTCTGCATGATAAAAAGCTCAGGGATGGATTATTGGCGGCAAATTCTATCACATGAATGGTTAGTGGCCTATAAAATAAAGGAGAACCCTTTAACACTCATACCAGCGAAAAACGGCTTCAACAGACCAAATGAACACTATTTTTGAAAATTTACCACTGGAATGACTGGCTCGATAACCGAGCCAGTCATTCCAGTGGTAAATTTTCAAAGTTTTCTCCTGGAATGCAAATAAACATTTTCTACGAGAAAATTGAAATGTTCTTGAATAAATTCGAGGGTTAAAGGGTTAATTGGCGTATTCTATATTGACACGCCCGTTTATCTCGCAATACTGCTGGTGAATGAAATGTCTAAGAGAACGCGAGTGAGACCTACAGTAATGCTCAGAAATAACTTTATTTTTTAAATGTTTCCAAAACAACTGTATTTTTTTATATAATTGACTTGGAAGACACCACTCGGCAGTGAGTAAGGCAAAACAGAAACATTTCTAAATTGCACTAACTAACATGTGTCCGTCTTTGTTTTGGAAATTGTAGGTTATTTCTGAACTGTACTGCACTACTTTTTCCGTGCAGTTTTTCAGCCACCTCAAACAATATGAAATCGGTACACATTTATGTTTTTAGCTCTAAGACACACATGATATAGTACAGCTCTTTCTTACCTATATCACCGAACTCAATCTACCTATCAGCGTGTTCATAGGTAAATGCCATCGCATCTATGTACAAAACTGTGTACAATGTTGTTATGATAAACACTTCTTACACACTGAATGAAATCGCTGATCGTGGGACGCTTTTATAAGTCAAGGTCACACAACCCGCCTCGTATTAAAATAGCCAATAAGCGCGATGCGCTGTGGAATAGCTGTCAATCTAGATACGCCCCTATAATCCTTACTGCTATTAAAAGCCGATGCAACAGCCGCCGCGTGTATTCTTGCAATCTCGTTGTCGGTAGAAGTTAACGTTCGTTTTACTGAGCCAGTCTCGTGATAGTTTTGTGTCTGTATGAACTTGAACACGCGGAGATTCATAAAACGTCGTCGGCAAGAAGGCTCCGTGTAGGCGATCGATAAACTCGGTCTCATTCCGATGGATTGTATCCAGTTGAAAACACGTCGTTGATGAGGAATAACGCGGACTATCGTGGTAGGGTTGTTTACTCTAAGAGCACGCAAGTATTCGTCGTTATTGCGTCCATTGAGCGAGATAAACTACATCTAGATTTGTAATTAAGTTTGTAATAAAGTGTGTTCCTGTAGTTTGTTTTATTAAATACAGTACGGTCCAGAAATCACTTAATTATAGTTTGTTTTATAAAATACTATACATTGCACAAGTCATTCCATTCCATTAATATGGCATTTCTTACGCAAGTGACACGATCCAACATGTATGATTAGACATCTATGATAATGCATTTATGCGTCATACATGTTCCTTCGTTCGTACACGGTCATACAGCATCGGATGTTGTTGGATGAATTTACCAACCAATGGACCTTTCCGGTTTTAGCTATGCCCCGCCCATCTCTAGCTAAGCTCCACCCACTCCTCGCTCGTGTTGGGATCGATCGATCTCCGAACTCTGACTATCAATTTCCAAAAAAACTACACATGTAGACTGTTGAATATTTTGAAACTAATTTGACTGGGCGCTGTTGCTGCCTATGTGATTGGCTGTTTTATCCAACATGTTGTACGCTGTCGGACGAAACTTAAGCATTGTCTGACTTTTTTGCGTGTCTGATTCGACTTGTCGAAAGCTATGACACGATCAAATATCGTCCGACTGTCGAATCATACGCTGCGTATAATCGCACATGTGTGTCATATGCTTAAAGGCCCACCTTGACTATAAAAGGCATCAGATGGCGCTGTTGTCACATCTATCAAAATCTAACCACCTTTCACATCTAGGTAGCATATTTTTAAAAATAAGGTATAAAACCCTTACAGACTTCTTAGATATTTGCACAGTACATTCTTGGTATAGCACTGGTACTGTCATATCGAAGAAATTGTTGGAAAATATTCATTTAAATGAGAATTAGCTCAAATAAACATGAGAGCTGAATAAAATTTGAATTTAGTGGGCGGAGCTAAAGCTGTGACATCATATTGCGGGGAAATGTTGTCTGAATGATTTATAAGTGTAAACAGCTGATAGCAGCCATGTGTATTATCCTATATCATATGTGGAGAGAGAACATGCAGTAATAAATAAATAAACACATTATCTTGATAAGAAGTGGGGGTCTTATTGCCACCTATAACTGCAAATAAGGGTGGTGTAAGCTGTTAGGCAGCAACAGCCTTCAGCAACAGTGTTTGTAAACTGTATATTAGCCTTTCTAATACCGTCTTTGAAACAATTAATCTTTTGATATCAGTGTGACAAGTGTTGCAGAAAACTGTTGCTGCATTTGACAGTAACAGATATCCCCATTCCCATTTTCTAAATGACCACATTAAGAATACTACATGCAACACTATCTAATAAAACTTGCTAATACCTCAATACTGAGCTAAATGTATTGCTAGATAAATTGGCTCAATTGTTTGACTGCTGATTTCCTGTAGGCGACATTTTCAACAGGGTTTAACTCTGGATATATGCTGAATATTTTGGAAACAATTTGACTAACATAGCCACCAACCACTTTCAGTCAAGTTGTTTTCAAAATAGTCAGCAGTTATTGTCAGTTGAAATTATTGTCTGATGGCTTGCAGCAGTCAGCCAGTTAATGATAAATTAATTAAATAAATCTTTTTGAAGGAGTATGTGAATGTAGTACGCATGTGTATAATGCTACTACTCAGAGAGTGGACTGTCCTACTCTATAGTAAACCAGTCATCTAGGTATAATATAGGCTGTGTACAGCGGCCAGGTGCTGAGCTGTCAGATGGTAGGCTATTTTGCTACTTGTCATGCATGCGCCATACGCTTCATCATAGAAGCTCCGCCTCATAGGGTATTAATTTCATCTCAACCCAGGGAGTGAGAGTTGCGGCTTTAACATGTTTATGTTTTGGAAACGTCTTAACTTATTTATGAACTCTATTGTTCCTTGTAGCTTACCGAGGAGATCGGTTACCGGTAGACTACTCGTCATCATAATAACGCCCACTCATCGCTCCTTACTCGATACGGGGTTGTGTGGTGTTTGGGAGGGGTGGGGGGGCGTTGCTAGGTGGTGTGGGGTGGGGGTGCAGAGCGAGATAGCGAAACCGCGCAAAATAGGAAGATGATTCGTTTTGGACTGGCAAAATGTGCGCCACATTAATGGCTAATATATCGTTAGTAGGCAATTTTATTTCTTGTCTAAACAACATTGAGGCGATGCTCAATTTCAAAGGAGCTTTCACTGTTAAATCAATCTCAATATCATACTCAGTAGACTGATTTTGCTCTAAAGCTAATTCAGATAAACAGGATGTTTAATACAACGCACACCTCATGATAAAGGAAACGCGGACTCGATGACCTGCTTTGTATAGTAATGGTCTCTACATGAGATTCCCTCGAATTTTCATTTGTGTCATTGGCCCGCCCATTTCTAGCTTTGCGCGTGTTGGGGATCAATTTATATACTTTGAATCCTGCATTCCCATACTCCCAATTTCATGGTACCTATACAGTTAACCTGTTGAATATTTTGAAATTCATTTATCTGCGAGCTGTTGTTGCCATAGCTGTTGCTGTGACAGCAGCTGCTCCCAGTCAAATTAGTTGGTAAATATTCAAAAGATATGTTTATTAAATGACAAAGACATACAATTCGGACAACTGACGCACTATTCCAGGTCCATAAGAACGGTGAAGAACTGCTGACGTTTGCCAAATGCCTTGTATTATATACCATACAGCGGCTTTTCGTGCCTACACGTACGTGAATGTGTACATAAACTGAAAGAAATGGCATCTTCATCATTTTCACATTAACTATATTTACTAGTGTAGGAAGGCTTCCAGGTTTAAGCAACGTCCTAGAAATGTTTGGAGGTTTCTTGCTTATTTGTTCACTGTTTTCTGAGAATATTTATGAAGCCGATATGAAACACGTGCTTTTGTTATCACACGCTATGGCATGCAATGCATCATGGGCCATTCTGTTAATATCGTGCATCAAGTAGCCTCATGGCATATGATAACTAACTATTTATAGATGCTGCTAAAACGGAACAACATAAGAAGTAGTTTTTGCTATAAATACTGTCTCAGTAAAAAGCACCGTTCCGTGCCAGTATATATATACGCGCTACCTATAGTTTGGAGGCCTTCTAAGTAGTCGAACGCAGCCAATACATACATCGCTACACACATAGCTACCCCGATATAATCCATAAGGTGGTATAATTAGAAAGATTTTGCATAATATTATTATGGTGACTAAGTGTAGACCTATGTGGTTTATAAAGTGGTCTAATAAGACGGGTATTACTGTTTATGGTGAATAAGTGTATGTGATCTATGAGGTGGTCTAACAAGACAGGTTTTACAGTCTATAATGTCTGGTCTAAGGTGGTCCAATAAGGCGGGGTTTGCTATTGACAAAGTGTATGTGATCCATAAGGTGGCCCAATAAGCCAGGTTTTAGTGTCTAGGTGACTAAGTGTATGTGCATGATCTATAAGGTGGTCTAATAAGACAGTTTTTCTGTCTATAGTGTTTGGCCTAAGGTGGTTCAATAAGAAAGGTTTTTGTGTCTATGGTAACTAAGCGCCTGTGGTCTATAAGGTGGTCCAATAAGACAGGTTTTATAGTATATGCTGTCTGGTCTAATGTGGTCAAATAAGACAGGTCTTACTCTCTAGGGGGCCTAAGTGTAGATGGTGTATGGTAAGGTATGGTAGGCCAGGGTGGGGTAGGGTAAGCCTATGTGGGCTGGCTGGCCCTAGATTAAACTATGCAAGCTATGCCTAGGCTAGCCTATTCTAGGCTAATCCTAAGGCTATGCTATGGTAGACATACTAGTCTAATCTGTACTAGTCTAAGCTTTATACTAAGCTAAGATGAACTCGGCTAAGCTATGCTATAATAAGATAAACTAATTTGTACTAGTCTACGTTAAGCCAAGTTGTGCTAGTATAATCTAAGGTATGCTATGATAGTCTAAGCTAAGCTATGCTACTCTACACTAAGCTATGCTAGCCTAAGGTATGCTAGTCTAAGCTAAGCTAGTTTATATCATGCTAGTTTAAGCTAACCTATGTTAAGCTATGCTAGTCTAGGCTAAGATATGTTATGCTATGTTAGGCTAAGTAAGGCTAAGGTTGTGCTAGTCTAAGCTAAGCTATTCTAAGATAGTCTAAGCTAACATATGCCAAGCTATGCTAATCTAATCTATGCTTGTCTAAGCTAAGCTATGCTAATCTATGCTGGTATAAGCTAAGCTATGGTAATCTATGTTAGTTTAAGCTAAGTTATGCTAGCCCGAGTTAAGCTAGTCTAAGCAAAGCTATGCTAAATTCAGCTATGCTAGTCTAAGCTATGCTAGTGTAAGCTTTACTAGTCCAGTCTAAACTGGACTATCTAGGCCTAGGCAAAAATATGTAATCTATGCCCAGGCTAGCCTATGCTAGGCTAAGCATATGGCTAGTTTAGGCTAAGCTAGCCAAGATGCTACGTCTTGGGTAGCCTACAGTGGCCTGACTAGGCTACAAATCTTTGCGTAGGCTAGGCTAAGCCTAACGCTAGGCTAGGTTAGGATATGGTATGATCGGAGTCAGGATTTGAGTTATCGGTTCCTTCTTGAAATATTCTATGGGATTTCAAGACGTGATCCATTTCGCAAATACATGAAGTGCACGGTAGGGTAAGGTAAGGTGGGGTGTGGTCTACCTTGGCCTTAGCTCTGCCAAAGTCAGGCTTGACTAGGCATTATAAGGCTTAGCTAGGCTTGAGTAGGCCTTAAGCAGGCTTAACTTGGCCTTATCCAGGCATTAACCAGGCTTTGCTAGACCTTACCTATGCCTTAGCTAGGCGTGGACGTATGTATCTAGGCCTTGGCTAGCCATACCTACGTCTTATCTAGGACTTAGCTACGGTTACCTAGCCATTATGAAGACTTTGGCTAGGCTTAGCTAGGCCATAGGCATTTGCTAGGCTTTATCTAGAGTTGTATAGACATTATGTATGCCTTAGCTAGCCGTCTTAGTCAGAGCTTAGCTAGGGTTATCTAGGCCTTCTGTAGACTTTAGCTAGGCCTTAGCTAGGCTTGTCTAGCCATTGCTTAGGCCAACGCTAAGCCTTATCTAGACTTGGATTAGGCTTACCTAGGCCGTATCTAGCCTTACGTAGGCATTAGCTAGTCCTTGCTTAAGGCTTAGTTGGTCCTTGGTTAGGCTTGGCTAGGCATTAGGTAGACATGAATAAGCCATTCCTGGGCATTGGCTCGGCCTTACCAGGCTTCATTAGGCCATAGCTAGTCTTGGCATTGTAGCATGGATCGACCGGACGGATACTGACCATCCCAGCTAAGCTGGGTACGGGACAGCTGTGCCGGATTCGCTCCAAGCTCGGCCCCCTTAGTAGGATAGTACGCGTGTATACGCCCTATGAGAGAGGTTTTCGTTAAAAACAGCTAAGTCCGTAAGAACGCGTAGCACGCGCATGCGTGCGCGTCAGAGCTTCCCCGGCAACATGTGTCAGGATTGGGAGTTCTTGTCGGCAACATGTGTCAGGATTGGGAGTTCTTGTCGTTCTTGGTACAGATCAGGACCATAATGAAACGAGGATCACAGAACCTTTTAGCATTTTAAAATCGGACCAGAAATAGCCGAGTTATCATTAAAACTCCCATTAAATTATTTTCAAAATATTGCTTTTGACAATTGTCGTAATCGCGTGTATGCATTAACTGAATGGGAAATGTGCTGTCCACGTGATAGCCACGTCACCACGTCTGTCTGCACGCTGATTGCCTACTGCTCGCTCACTGATTGGCTGAAGCACCTGCCTCTGACGTCACGAGTAGTATAAAAGGGACGAAAAATTGAAGATCGAGAGCATCACCGGCGTGGAAGCCGACCCACCAACAAGACTGCTGGACCAGTGCAGTGCTAGACGCGGGAGGGCTGCTAACTGACTGCCGTGCCTACAAAGCAGCAGTGCCATTCGGAATTGAGATCTCCTTCGCCGGTGAGCAGTCTTGCAGTGACATTCCATGATACAACTGCTTTGGATACTCCCGGACGGACATCCGAAGGCAAAAATTAAATAAATATAAGAACTCCCTTTCCGGAACTTTTCCTTGAGGAGTTTCCTGCAGAAGGGCCTTGCGGGCCGATGCGACGCTACAGAAATTAGAGCTGATGGTGATTCTTGGTGAATAATTCGCCGGATCTTCCGACCATGCTGAAAAGTGGATTCAAACTGCCGCGCTGCGTGTGATAATTAACTTTTAGAGCACAGTCTGGTGGGACTTTGCTTGGTGCGCCGGAAGAGCTATCGACGTATCCCACACCGTGTACCCAGTTATTGTACATGCATAATTATTCATAATAGTACCCCTCTCTGTTAATGGGCAACTCTCAACTTTCAACCTACCGTTGCTGGACAGAACCTTTACTACACACTGTTTAAGTCATGTATTAGTTAAATTGACTATCTAGTGAACATCTTATTACCAGTTCTTCTTCAACATCTTGAGAATGAGCCGCATCAATAGTCTGCGTGCGGAAACCTGCTTGCGGAAAACTTCCCTGCAGTCACGATCGTGCCATCTGGCGATATTTCATAATAGCGTATCAATTTCAGTGACTTATGAACTTTTACTGTACCGATGACCAATAGGTACTCGAGTAGCTATACTATTGTTCATTTAATTATTTCCGTAATAGGCACTGATGACTAATAGGTGTGGTCCCGGTCCTAAGACCGCATTTTTATACTTTCTGTTTCATATTGTATATATTATCTTCATTTCCTGTAAGTGCTCTCAACTAACAGCACCGTAAGGTCCTATGACCTGTTGCATATATCGTTCGCACTGTATTAGTTAGTTGTGTATATGGCAAGTAGCCATCCTAGTTAATTTGTTTTGTTTATTAAAAACTCTAGGATGCAGTATGCTAGGTTATACTGTACAGCAACATTATATCTGCATCACTATATTCCCCCAGCATCAATTTTACACTGAGGTCGCTGATCATGCTCTAATTGCTTGAGCCTGTTACCGACTAAACCTGGCTATTTTAGCTCGGTAGGATAGGTTTAGTGGTTCGGGACAATTTCTCCTCGAGAGACGCCTAGTGTAAGCATCTTTTCTGGTTGTAGTGGAAATGTAGCACCACGCACCAGCTAGGTTGTGTAAAATTGGCCAATTACCTTAGGGCCTCTTATTAATATCGAGTTATTGTCTCTTTCCAGGATCCACTAGCCGCAAGGCTTAATAATTGTCTGGATTCCCCATTGACACGTTAGCAGGAACCGACTCTGGGAAACTATCAGAGGTTTCCGAGCGGTGATAACTAAAGTGCCGATTTACATACATCTCCCCCCCCCCCTCCCGTATCCTCAGATACTAGTTAGTTAGACATCCCGCCAATGTAGGAAGCACTGCGAAAAGAAATTAGTTATGTTGTAATACCGGCCTGCAGTGCATCTCTGGGCATTCTGGAACTTAAACCTAATGACACGTAAAATGTTAATTCCACAGCACGCGGTGACGGATAAGATGCGGATCCATAGTGTCTGGGTGCGGTCTTAGAACCCACCACGCCCTCACGGGAAGGACACTGGCGATGGATATCCGTCTCTTTCTCCCCACCATAAATGATATGGCGCTTTCTAAAATTGCTTTCGTGAACTGTAAACTTGTCCTAGTGATTTTATATGTGGTTGCGGGACAATGGTGACCAGATCGTTATTTGATTCGGGAGCTATTGCTCTGTAACATGTACGCACGCTATCTTTCGGAGGTAGATGCTATGCAGGGCGACCTACGGGAAGCTGGGAATCTTCGCCTGTTAGATGTATATATCTAAAGTCAGGTAGAAATCCCTAGATAAAGCCTGGGAAGGCCTAGCTAAAGATTATGTAAGTCCTAGTCAAGATTAGCTGCGGTCTAAGTAGGGCCTAGTCAAGCCGGGATAACGCCTATCTAAGGCATATTCAAGCCTATATAAGGCCTGGTAAGGTCTAGCAAAAACCTAGGTACGTCCTAGTCAAGCTTACCTAAGGTCTAAGTAATGCCTATAGTCAAGCCTGAATACGGTCTATCCAAGCCTAGATACGGCCTGGCCAAGGCATAGCTAAGGCCTAGATAAGGCCTAACCAAGCTTAGTTAAGGTATGAGTAAGGCCTAGTTAAATCTAGTCAAACCTGTCTAAGGCCTAGCCGAATGAATGAGTGAGTGGGTGATTGCCTGAGTAAGTGGTGATTGACTGAGTGAGTGTGTGACTGAGTGAGTGAGTGAGTGACTCAAGTGAGTGAGTGAGTGAGCGAGCGAGTGGGTGATTGACTGAGTGGGCGGGTAATTGACTGAGTGAGTGTGTGATTGACTCAGTGAGTGTGTGATTGACTGAGAGAGCGGGTGATCGACTGAGTGACGGGGTGATTGACTGCATGAGTGGGTGATTGAGTGAGTGGATGACTGACTGAATGAGCGGGTGATTGACTGAGTGAGTGGGTGATTGATTGACTGAGTCAGCGAGTGGCTGGATGTGAGTGGTTGGCAATACAGTAGACGTGGGTATACTGCAGTATAAGACATTCTTTAAACATTTTTAATAACTGGTTCAACTGGAGGTATCGTAACCAACCTTGTTTGGATGGTTACCCGTGAGTCCTGATGTCCAGCGCCAATTTGTGGATTAAAAAGGTCAAAGGTCAAGATGAGGAGAGGCAAGACATGTGGTTATACATATAATGCCTATATAGTGCGTGCATGTTATAATTGTAATGCAGCAGCCTATTTCTTTATTTATGCCGGTCTATTATGTTAATAATCTATTTGACCTACAACAAAATGGCAAATTCTGCATATACAATTTTGCGTATATGCCTACTTTCCGGTTCGACTATTTGAAAATTTAAATCTAACACAAACAGTGAACATGTTTTATAGAACATGTTCGATGGAAACTGTCTATAAAACGCTTTCGATGCATACAACCGAACGTTTTCTGTAGAACATTTTGAATGAGTAGTCACACACGTTTGATGAACACATTTATAGAACCAATATGCCTACATATGCACGCTGCAAATGTTCTCTGGAAAGGTTTCGGAATATTGGGCTGTCGGAATAATGTGTTTTTAGAAACGGATGTTGTCGCAATATAGGGCGACTAAACACTTATGACGTCATTTTTAGAATGCATCAACACTTATGACGTCATGACCTTCGTCATTGACTATTCTGGTCAGTGGCGTTGACAGTCAATATGGGACCTGGTCAACCAATCGAACTGTACCCTCATTGATGGTCTGGTAGAAGGTTAATCCTCACGTGAGTGCGGTTTCGGGAGACTTCCATCCAACTCATGCCCACACCCGGGGAAAGTGGTTTAAATTATATGCTATGAAAAGGCATTTCCCGCATTTTGAGTAATATAAGAGCAACATTATCTTGCTTTTGCTTAAAGCTATCGTCATATTGAGTGCTCCTAATGTCATTTAAACTTTTTACGGAGTAGGGCCCACACAACCAATTTAGAGTGTAACCAAATCCTCCCATTTGGCCTTCTGTTGAGCTGTTGAATATTTTGAAACTAATTTAAGGGGGTGCTGTATGATTGGTAGACAATCAGTTTCGTTGGCCCAATGAATAAACTTGGATTGGCTTAACGTCAGTTAGGTGTGTACCTGAATGTTTGCAGATTCAGTAACATGCGTTGTCGAGATTAGCTTAAATTGTAATATGTTTGTGTAATAATCTCAGGGATGTGCCCACGCATCCTTCATTAGCCGGTTGGCCGCTTAGCTCGCTGTAGGTGTGACTGTTACCTGGATGATATTGCTTCCCAATGATTGACCATTTAACACTGGCGTTCGGATTAACAATTGGCAGGGGTCTGATTGATCTCTCTAGTCAATGTCCATAGAGCAGAACCGGATTAATATCTAATTTGGGCCCGTGGCTAATTGGTTGTCTAAGCACTACTACCCCCCACCCAACCCCCAACCAGTAAAATAAATTTGTTATATACGTGTTAAAGCTCTGTTTTCCCTTAACCATTTAACACTCATATCAACCAAAACGGCTCCTGCGGTGGTCTTGAGAAATGTTCATTTGCAGACCAAGAGAAGACTATTTTTGAAAGTTTACCACTGGAGTGACTGTCTCGATAACCGAGCCAGTCATTCCAGTGGGAAATTTTCAAAAACAGTCTTCTCTTCGTCTGCAAATGGATATTTTCTATGAGAAAACTGAAATTTTTGTGAACAAATTCAAGTGTTAAAGGGTTAATCCGGCGCTGTCCATGGAGCAGAACTCGTTATGTACAGTTCATTCATAGATGTGGAATCGAATTGAAGCCATTGGGTGAGACAGAGAGCACACATTTTCTTAGTACTAAATTGTTTGATCTGATCACATTCATTAATGGTACTTGATAATACTTTGATGACGACGTTTAGGTGTCTGGTGTGAACTTCTTGATGGCGATGTTTTGTGTGTTCTTCTAGGCATTGATCGAAGTTCTTTTGATAGTGATATGGTCGTATCCACAATAATCTTTTGTTAGCGATAGTGTCGTGTCCGTGATAATGTTTCAATAGCGATGTTTGCTTTGTAGTCATACGTCATATGTCATTGTGTAGATATGGGATTGTCTTGTGGGAAGTCATGACCCCGCTGGACATCTTATATGTACGAGTAAGTCCCGAGTAAAAATTCAAAATTCAGATGTGAATACCAGGCGAGCTAATAGACTATGTCACCATGTATATTAAGATGTACCGATCAGCGGTTACTAGCAATGATCATCATCTATACTTAGATGCATTACCAGCATCTTATTATTTGGATATATATTATCAGCACTGAATAACTGGTACCGTTTATAGCGTCCTTGTAAGAGGAATGCGTACATTATCAGAGAATGTATACATTATCAGCGTTGGACATGTATGCACTGTCAGGGAGTGTACACATTATCAAAATTGGCAAGATGATCAGCGTACAATGGCGATCTATATTCTCACGAAAGCTTGAGAAAAAGAACCGAGAAGTAAACAATCAGGATAAGGAGAATGGTAACTTGTTTACCGATCATTCGTCATTCTGACAGATTCATAAGCGGTAGCCGAAAAGTAATCACTCAAGACTAAGAAGAATGGTAACTTGTTTACCGGTCATTCGTCATTCTGACAGATTCATAGATGTTATGTACACAAATCGAAACTTGTCATCAAACCCATCATTCGTCATTCTGACAGATTCATGGATGTTGGGTACACAAATCGATACTTGATATCAAACCGACCATTCGTCATTCGGACAGATTCATAGGCGTAGATACACAAATCGAGACTTGTCGTCAAACAAGATAAGTCATTCTGTCATAAAAGGCAGCTGGAATTTTAGAGAACAACAAGATATAAAAAACTAAGATTGTATATAAGCGGGACTTTAACTTTCAGTCGGGGTTCGGTCCGGTCTCTAACGTTGAAGGTTCAGAAAAAGATTGGTCTGAAGAAAGCCTAGCCTCGAGTCCGCATAGTTCCGTGGAACTGATTTTGTCGAGATTCAAATGAATTCTTGGTGAATGGCTTTAAGTAGCCAAGAACAGTATTTGACGAAACTGCCTAGCGAATCGTGAAACGCAACTTTTAAATGATAGAATAACCAGTATTCGTATCGCGTAGATATCGGTTGTTTCTGTAGTCATTGGTGGCAGTATAAGTCACCCAAAGTAGTCGGGCTAGTATAAGTACAATATTAATTATTTAACATCGCTGGTGGCAGTATAAGCCACTTATATTTACTTAGAGTTTTATTTTAACTTCTATCGTGACAGCATAAGTCACACATATTCATGGTCATATCAGACAGTCAAACTTCAGAGAATATATTATCACTTCGATATCATCGAAGCAAGAGTTTGGGTTATTTATTGTCCAGTCTGGAAGCGACGGAAGACCACCGTCCCGAGCCACCATCTTTTACCCGAGTCAGATCAGGCCCAGATTATCGAGTATAAATATCGTCACCATCACCGTCGACGAGGCGAGCAGATAATCGTGCTACTGCATCTTTGATAAGAGGTTGTCGCAGCAACCGTTACATCATATTCTTATCAGAGGTGTGGTAGATATATTTCTAAATTAGACCCGAAGATCGAAAATCTTCAATATGTCATTTTGGAATTTAGTCGATATTGTGATAGAAAAGAAATCACAGGTCGCTAAAAAAATATCATCAGTTTTCATGCTGAGTGTACGGATTGGCCAATCCATTGATTCTGACTAAGCAAGCCGCTTTGCTTCGTGGCTAACTAATTCACCTTTCCAGTTTATCTACCCATCATATTGTGGATTTGGATGAGTTGGTCTGATTAAAGGAAAACTCACCTAATCTTATACTAACCACTCAAGTGACAGACTGCCACCCATACTACATCCATAGGCTATCATTTTAGCGTTTTATCATTCCGACAACAAAAGATATTCAGGCTTTAGTAGCTAAATGTTGATACATTTCTAAAGCATATGATGGCTGCCATGATTTACTTTTCAACCAATCAAAAAAAATCTGCTGTTGAATATTTTGAAACTAATTTAACTGGAAGTTCTTGCTGCCATAGGCAGCAACAACTTCTAGTCACATTACTGTCATGATATTCAACGTGATGAGTATTACATAATAAAGAATGTAATGCATTGGCACTTACATGCCATAACACAGTATTGTTTGAGGAGACAAAATGGTAGCGACCACTGTCCAACATTTATGCGATATTGCAAAGCAGATAATTGCTATACATATAAGGGAATGTGACAGAATATGAATGTGATGAAATCTATAAAGCATAATCGGTACAATACAACATTTGAGATGAGATTAGCATCCCTTTAACTAAATCTGTCGCGTTCATTCATGTCCTACCGAATTGTTGCCATCGTGCATCAGAATCTCGAAGTGACCAACACTTGTCATAAAGATGTAGTTGCACCTTTAAGGGACAACATTAATCCGTTCATGTATATGAAAACGAATATTAGTAATTATGAGTTATTATGTTTATGTATTTTCATAAAGCGAATACCGCTGAAATGTGTCATAATCAAGTAGCCGTATTCGGAAGTAGAATAATATGAGTAATCATAGCCTGTGTAGAATAAGCTGTACCGATGTATTACAATTCACCTATCCAGAGTATCCATCCATCATCTGACCTCGTATGATGTCATAATCAGGTCAGGGCATGTATGATGAGGTCATAATAATTACGGCACAAATGGTTCCATATAGACCGTCATCAAATCTAAAAAAGTCCGACACGTTGTATAAATTGTATGTCTTTGTAATTCTTTGCTATTTAATAAACATGCTGTTGAATATCTTGAAACTAATTTGACTGAGCGCTGTTGTTGCGCCAGTCAAATTAGTTTCAAAATATTCAACAGCTTTCCTGTGTATTTTTTGGAAATTAATAGTCAGGGTGTTCAGAGATCGATCGATCCCAACACGAGCGAGGTGTGGGTGGAGTTTAGCTAGAGATGGGCGGGGCATGGCTAAAACCGGAAAGGTCCATTCGTGAACATGATTAACTATGATGTAATATAACGACGTAAATAGCTGAGTCAAGTCTGTTTATGTCAACAGTTCAAGTCTGATTATGTAATATAGCAATATAGATAGACAAGTCGTGCACGGCGCGGGGTAGCAGCTATGAGTAATGTCTATAGGCGTCATCCATAGATAGTAGGTCTTATGATAGCGCAAAGCAACAGCTGTGATTAATGGTTGCATGTGTCATATATCAAATTCAGGATGTAATAGTCATAGATTTTACAATTAATGCAAAGGCCGCTAGTAGTAGATTATAGAGTTAGCGCCAAGTAGCAGCTATGAGTAACGCTTGCGTAGAATGAACTGCATCGTCCTATTGCGCGGTCTTGCCGCCCCCCCCACTAACGCTCTCGTATCGACTCCAACAGCGAAGGGATTAGAGTGGGCGTATGTTAGGACGATGAATGAAATGTAAAAATTCATACAATTTGTAAAACATGAACTAGTAGTCATGTATCTGACGATGTAGACAAATAGCTGAGTTTCGTAAAAACTAGACTAGTTAGTAAAGTCAAACGAACACACTCGGGTGTAAATTATGGTTGATCCCAATCTATTAATATCTCTGATGAAACCTGATAGGCTGCAAGCCTTAGTTTTCCAGCCAATTGAGGAATGTGATCGGCGACAGACTTGTTCATACCCGATTTAGGGGTGCACGGGGTTCAACTATAGTGGGGAAGGTGGATCTCTTTTTGCGCACTGACGCTCAGTATGTACCCAACATCAAGCTGGCCAATCAGGGGACTGGGATTGAACCAGTCAGATAGGTTTGCGTAAACTATGAAGTTTTTAACTAAACGAAAGTAAGGGGTTGCGCCAGGTGGAATGTATATAAGCAGCTGTAATAGCAATATGATTATGATCCATTCTCATGAAAATATTTAAGTATGGTAGACGTTGGTTGCTGAGCAGAGATTTGGATTGTTTAAGTTCAGAAAATATATTTTTCGAGCATAAGTATGGAGGTTTCTTTGCGTCGGATATTAACAGCTGATATTCTCTATCTACTATCTTTCTATCTAAATCTTACTTCCACCGCGCCCCCCCCCCCCCCTCCGCCACCACTTTCTCTTTATTCATCACCTTTTCACACACATTTAAACACGCTAAATTAACGTAGCTTAGTTAAAGTTAAACTCGGAAATTTAGTAAAAAAATATAGCTGTAATTTAAAAACGGGCCTTATCTCGACGTCCTCACGGATACGTAGAAAGCTCTATTCTCGTCAATCATTCAACTAAATTAACACATTTTTCTAAATACGCTAAATTAACAGTTTAAATACAATTTCTCATATAACTATAATTATAACTAACAGCTAATTAGTAAAACATATTTCTTAAAGTAATAAGTATCGTGATAACTAGCCAAAACGAGCCTTAATCTGTCCATAATCTGTGGCATGGATTACAATCAGTTTCCAGCGCTGGCGGACATATGCGACTGTGGAGGGCGGGGTGAAGAAATGGGCATTCCTGCCACAGGAGAACAGGCGGCCCCTGAGCCGTACCTGTACCCCCAGATGTCAGAGCTACCATGCTTTGATACGCTAGCCACTACGCCTCATAAGAAGAGGCGTAGAGACTCCTCACTGAGCTCAAGTCAAGTGGTCTTCAGCCCAGATGAGGGGACCAACATCGACACCCCCACAAGAAGGCTAAGGCGATCCCACCAAGAACGGAAGCGCAGGGACAAGGCACAATGCGCATGCGCAAACAGGACAAAATCTCAAGCGCAGCCGAAAGCCACATAGGAAGGCAATCAGTACTGGCCATCTACAAGCTACTGGTGCATGCCGTGGAAACGGTACTGTGGCTAGGGCATGCTGGTGCAAATGTCATTACAGCCAACGATGATGACCAGCACCAGGGATTGCTGGAGCTGCAGACGCCGACGATCTTCCAGGTGAAGGTCACAACAAACGAACAGGAAAAACGAAAAGCTAAAAAAGCAGCAGGTGTCATCACTGGATTCCAAGGGACTAGAATGATGAAGCTATACTGGATGCTCTAAGAAAACAGAACGTCACCTGGGCAGGACGTATAGGAGGCAAAAGCCACAACCCGGCATACACAGTTAAACTGGTTTTCAATACCAGTGAACTACCATAAACGGTCAAACTCGCATGGAGGGTATAAACAGTTAAGCCCTTCGTCCCACCACCTATTCGCTACAACAACTGCCAGTTTCTGGGACACGTAGCAAAGTACTGTCGGAGCAAACTGATATGCCCTAACTGCAGTGGCGCACATGCATGCAAAGCATGCAAACTGCCCAAAAAATGCAGGAACTGCAGAGGCGCACGTAGCACTACATATCTAGGCTACCCAGCCCTTAAAATGACCAAGGACATTAACAAAGTGAGTGTCGCCGAGGGCATCAGCCACTAGCAGGCCAACATGAAGGTGCATAGAGAGCATCAAACACAGTTGCCCAAAAGGCATGTCACAGCAAACAGCAGTACCGTAGGCGTGATCCATGTCCCAGGGTAACGGCCAGCTGCAAATGCATGGGAAAAGGTATCCCCCTAGCCAAAGCCGCCACCAACACCACGACTTCCACCACAACAGCACTAGCACAGGCCAACACTATCGACACCCTCTGGGAAACATAAGAAGGAACTTAAAGGCAAAAGGGCCATACACATACCGCCACCATCTCCAACTCAGCAGGAGGATGGCCAAGAAAATACAGTTGTTGATCAGACCATCACAAAGAGCAAACTAGCTCAAGCGCGCCAGGAAACAAACAGGTGGTGATTTATATAGATCACCTCGCAACCTTCATTGAAGCCATAATGAATCTGCACGGAAGGAGCAGAAAATAGTGAAAAAACAAAACAAATAAAAAGCATGGCAGCAGCATTCCAAGCCACGTACATAACCAAGACACAGTATTCGGTATCAAAATAGTACAGCGGAACTGCAGAGGAACACTTACTGCCACAAATCTAGACGGAAACTGGAACACATTCCACAAAAATAATGATTTACTGTGTCTACAGAAAATGTGGCTTGAACCCACACATAGTCTGTAAAAACGAGGGTACAATGCCAAGACCATAAAATAAATGAAGATAAAGTAGACAACTTTAATGCTGAGGAGGTGGAGAAGAACTGGGAAGGGGTAGCTATCCTCATCAGGGAAGGCCTAAACTATGTCAGACTCCCACACTCTGACGTCAATGTGGGAAATCTGACACTAACAATTATGGTGAACTCTTGTCACTTCAAACTTGTAAATGTATATAGCCCAAAGAAGCACCAAGCCGGGGACTATGATAAACTGCTCGAAAAGTTAGAGGGAGATGCCTTAATACTGGGGGACTTCAACTCCTACCACGCCTTATGTGGAAGCAAAAGGAACACTATTAAGTGGAAGATTCTAGAACCAGTGATTGGCAACCGACACTTCATTATGCTAAGCGACGGCAGGCCCACTAGGTTAGACGTCTACAAAGACACAGGGACAGTCATTGATTGACATATGCCTCACAACATGGGGATTTCGACCAAGACCAATCTGAGACATAAACGAGTACCCACACAGGAACGGCCACTTAACCATATAAATAGGGGAGAGGGAACCTGGCAGCAGCACCCCTCCCCCAAAACACAATAGTACTTGGAATATCAAAAAGGCAAATTGGCCCACCTTCAAAAAGAAGGTCGTAACAGAAGAGCACATAATGCCGATTATCAGCAAAGCACTGAGGAGTACTATAGCAAATGTGTCAACATCCCCAGAAAAGCAGCGGACACAGCTATCCCCAAAGCAAAAACTAGAAATAAACCCAATCACAGACAGGTCACATGGTGGAGTGATGAAATCCAATTGATCAACCAGCAAAAGACTGCCTGGAACCGTGAAACCTTATTTCCAGATAGAAGGACTAGTGCAGTTCAAAAGAATCCAGGCTCCAGAATCCAGGCTAAAGCCAAGAAAGCCATAAAGAAAGCGAAACGCGATCACTGGAGATCATTCTGTGACAATATCTGTCGGTTCACTGCATCTAGTACCATATGGAATAAGTGCAAAGCCATTGCCAGTGAGGGAGGGCGGGGTGGGGGGGGGGGGGGCGGGGTGCGGCGGGGAGGGGCTCAGGTAACCCATGATATGGACATAGATAATGCAGAAATCCTCGCCCCGACCGTCGCCTCCATCAGCAGCAACGCTAACCATGATCCCGACTTCCTACTAAAAAAAACCCAGTCAGAGGATTATATCGAAAATCTGTTTCTGACATGGCAATGTGAGGACATGCGAACCAAACACATTAACGCATGTTTTACGAAAGTAGAACTCAAACATGCGTTAAGTACCTCCCCAGGAGGGGATGGCTTCAAATATGAACTACTCCAACAAATGCCAGAAGAGAGTAAGCTCATGCTGCTTAACCTCTACAATCTAGTACGGTTTACTGGCAAGCTATCTAAATGCTGGAAAATGGGAAAGACAAAAATAACCCCAAATCATATCGACCAATCTCCTTGACGAGCTGTCTCTGCAATGTGATGGAGAGACTGATTAATAACTGGTTAAAACATGATTTCGAACAAAACAACATGCTCTACCAATGGCAGAGCGGTTCCCACAAGGGCAGACGCACCACCGATCACCTCGTCTGTCTGACAGAGGCTGCCAAGATGGCCGTCGATTCTGGCAAATCGGGTAACATGGCGACAGGCGTCTTCCTGGATGTAGAAAGAGCCTTTGGCATGATGTGGCGCAATGGTGTGGTAAAAATTATCAGTGGCGCAGGCTATCGAGGACGTATACTACACTGGATATGGGATTTTCTAGCCAGAAGGCAAATATGGGTCTTGGTAAATGGCAATCTGTCAGGGCTACAAACCCTAGAAAATGGCACACCCCAATGGGTTGTAATTAGCCCCCTGCTATTCAATGTTATGATGAGTGACTTGCTCACAGAAATCGAAAAGTTGCCAGTATTTTAAGGACGTATTGGTGAGCAGCTCAATATACACTGATGACACAGCACTGTGGACCAGATATGCAACCATGCACATGGCATGCGAGTGCATGCAAAAAGTCTTAAACACAGTGACAAAGTGGTGTTAAAAGTACGGCCTCAAGCTAAGAGCCCAAAAGACGCTACAGATCAATTTGTCCAGTCAAAAGGCCGAGAGTAATATCCCTCTGTTTCTGGATGGACAGAAAATCAAAACTGTAAACCAAGCCAGGTTCCTTGGACTAACATTCGATAAAGGATTGTCATGGACCCCACACATAGATAACCTGTTAGACAGGTGCAACAAACAAGTCAACCTTCTCAGAGCAATAACCACCAGAGCTTGGGGGCCAATCTCTCTACCATGCTAATGTTATACAGGCTAGACTATGGCTGCGAAGCCTATGCAACAACCTCGAAGATCAATCTGGCAAAACTTGCCAGGCTACAATCCAAATGTCTAAGGATCTGCAATGGCGCCACCACAAGCACTGCAATCCCTGCCATCAATGTTGAATGCAGAGAATTGCCACTCCGGCTACATATAGAAGAGTGACTCCTCAAGTTCTGGACCTATGTCCGAGCATCTAGTCAGTCCCACCCCACTAGGGAAGTGTGTGAACCATGTAAACAACACATTAGTTACAAATTCTCCCGTAAATCGGTCCATAAGACTAAACTGCCTGGGCTTCAAATGCAAGAATTAGCTCAAAACATGGAGCTAAAAGACATCCAAATAGAAGCCGCACATGTGGCCCATGAACCATCGCGGATGCTGTCTCAAGTAAATGCACACGATGACTTATCCAAAATCATAAGCAAAAAGACCTACCATCTCTAATCAAAAGCTGTGCCCTCGACAACATCGACACCTGGTGGAAAAAACACAGAAAAATATACACAGTCTCCAAGATACCCCACGCAGGCAAGTGTGGTGTCAGTGTACTCATAGGAGATAGGGAGCCCCTATCAATCTTCACCAGGGAAATGTTCACAATAATGAAAGCACTCGAGTGGCTAAACACAGCCTATATAGGCCAATATGTCATCCTCACAGACTCACTGAAGAACAACGCTAGCAACAGCCGGGATAGACTACTGCGGGTAAATCCAACAGCTATATGCAACGGCAATGCAGTCGATATGGACTGGAGTCCCAGCCACGTAGACATTAAAGGCACCGAACTAGCGGATGAGGCAGCAAAACAGGCCATAGATACGGGCATGAAAGTCACCATAGGGCTCTCGAAAAGCTAAGCAAATGCCCTGGTCAAGAAACACATCAACACAAAGTGGCAAAACCTCTGGGACAGCCACACGAAGGCTAGATACCTCCACAAGGTGATCCCAGAGAGAAAACGCAAGTGTCAAAACCATATTGATGGACGCAGAAGGGACGTGACAATTGCGCTATATTAGTAATGGTCGCATTAGTGTGAAATCGGTGGCGCATAGACTAAAATTCTCAAACACAGAGATGTGCGAAAACTGTGCCATCGAGGAAACACTAGATCACTTTTTCCTACGCTGTCCGGTCTATCAAGACCAGAGGGTGAACCTTAAAGCACTACTTGAACGCATGGATAGTCAATACGCACATGTTGACGATCTAGTTCACCTTTCCAGAGTACCCACCCATCATATGACGTCATAATGAACTGCGTGATGTGTACAATTACATCATAATGAATGACGTCGATAAGTACGTCACGAACGCATATTTGAAGACGGTCTATGCGTTGTTGTACACATTGTTTGATTTTACTATTTAATAAATATTCTGTTGAATATTTTGAAACTAATTTGACTGGGCGCTGTTGCTGCTATAGGCAGCAACAGCACCCAATCAAATTAGTTACAACATATTCAACAGCTTCCCTGTATAGTTATCAGGAAATTGATAGCTAGGGCATTTGGGGATCGATCAATCCCAACACGGCGAAGTGTGGGTGGAGCTTAGCTAGTGATGGGCGGGGCATAGCTAAAATAGAAGGGTCCATTGCTTGTTAGCATTGCAAATTACACATAAAATATAAATATGCACTGTCATGGCGTGAATCGGACCTGCTAGACAGAAACCCGATATACGCCATCAAAATTCATACCCATCCCACTCCCACACCAATATGATTATGATCTCGTGCAAAGTCGTACAAGCTACCTCGTCGTGGTTCATGGGCGGGAGCGTGCAGGACTGCGTACAGATCCCGAAGACCACGTGTCGAGTTATCGTGGCGTCGGAGTAGCGCGGTGTTGCAGGTGAAACAACAGCTTGGTGCACAGTCTGGGAAAGTTGAACACACTACCTCGTCGTCTCTCCAGAGAGCATGCCCTCTCTACAGCTCTACTAGTGACACAACTGCTGCCCAGTTGGGGTGCTTAAAGCAGTGTTCTGCAGATGTCTATCGTCTTGGGCATGTGGTGCTCAGCCGTATAGCCACTACACCAGCGGTCAATAACCCCTGGATCAACTACAGCGGCGAGCTAACAGTGTGACGTGAACTCCAGACGAAGTCGGATGCGCTACCTCGTCGTCTCTTAGGAGACCATTCCAGTACTTCAGGTCTACTCTACAAAACTGCTGCCCAGTCTGGTCGGCAGATAGTGAGCGGTGTTTTGGAGTCTGTCATCCCAGGGGTGTGGTGCCTGGCCGTATATCTTCCGCCTCCAGTGTATGCACAACCTCTGGCTTGGCTGCAGGAGTGAGCTAACAGCGTGACACACTGGGCATGCTCGCCCAGATTATCCAGACGAAATCGGCCTGTTATGCTATGAGCAGTGGAGATTGTCAAGACTGCCCGCTAAACTTTCTGGGCCTATTGTCACACGTCACCACAAGCGGCAGTTACATAAGGCCTCGTTCTACCATCTGTCACCATCAGGCGTCGCCATTGACGAGAAAAACAAACAGCAAAGAATGGCGAAAACACTCAAAGCAGGTACTCAAACCAACAACCCTTTTCACGGCTATATAATCTGTTAATGACCCTTTTCAGAACCACTGAGATACCTTGTAACATTTATCACCATATGTCACCACCAAGGGTGTCACCAGTCGAATCAACATCAGTAACATCAACGTGCATCACAACAGTAAATATGCAAGTATTTTATAAGGTATCCAACCCTTTTCAGGGCTAAAATCGCGCTTCTCAAAGCCACATACAGCCTTCATTTATGCCCGCAGGGCAGCATAGTCTTGGCGTGAATGGGACATGTTTAACATGGACACGAACTATATGCCAACCAAACCAACAGCATCAATACGATTATAACTGTACCACTGTTCATCCGCGAGTACAGACTTGGTAGCTGGTGTCGTAAGTTTGATTAGATTGTTGGTCTGATTGTTTGAATAGAATAACTTAGTAATTCTCTGTACATTTTGTATAAAGTTTTATCTGTTGGCGATTTTGCCTTGAAATCTATATATCTATAATATCGTAATAAAAGTATATATATATATATATATATCACTGATGGTGACAGGTGGTAGAACGCAGCCTTAGGTAACTGCCGCTTGTGGTGACGTGTGGCAATAGGCCAATATGCAACACCCCCCCCCCCCCCCGTCAATTTCAAACAATACTTTGAAACAAATTTTACTGGGAGATATGGCTGCCCATGACAGAAACAGCTCCCTGTTTAAATTAGTTCCAACAACCAACGTGTATAATTGTCTTATATGGGACAAAGCCATTTACAAACGGTCCTGCACCGTTTACAAACGGACCAAATTGGTTATTGGGTCGCTACATATATATGTAGCGACCCAATAACCAATTTGACCCATTTGTAAATGACGAGGGCCGTTTGTAAACGGTGCTGAGCCATATACCAATTTGTTATCTGCGCGCCCATTTGTAAACGGTGCACGGTTCATAAGCAAATTGGTTATCGGCGCGCCAGTTTGTAAATGGCGCACTTCCCATATGTCAATGTCATACTTGCGCCAATAGGCAATGCATCCATCCATTCATTAGTTCCGTCTTACTGATCCTTTCAGACATTCATTCAGTTGTTCAGACACGTCTGCCCATATTGAAGATTTCCCGAACCTCTTCACTTACTTATGCTTAGGCTCCTCCCTCGCCGATACAACCTTGTAGGTGTGGTTGCTGCGACAACCGGTTCTATCGATGAGGATGGAGCGCGACACTAGCTCGCCTCGTAGGTAATGAGACCTAACGATATTTCTACTAGTGCCTGGGCCTGATCTGACTTCTCGTTTCAGGATGATCGGTTCGACACGGTGGTCTTCCGTGTTCTCCAGAGTTAACAACAAAGTATGCCAAACTTTTGCCTTGTGTTACAGTACAAGGTGATCGTTTTATTGGCTAACTTAACTGTACAGTAAACCTACAAAGGCGGTAACTTGTACTGTTACCAGTTCACGTATTTACAACAGATAGATAAATTAAATCAATGTTTCCTAAGCTTTCCTAATGGACTAGCATTACTCCCAGCTGCTCTGGTATGCTATGCTATTTACTTTGGCTAGCTCTTGCCTATTTAAAGCCATTCAGCAAGAACGTTTCACGAGGTGCGAGACGGACCCAACTCCCGATTAAAGACAAAGTGCCCTTTATATACTACTTCAGTTTCGATTCTACCTCCATCTTGGTTTCGCACCGCCAGAGGTTTACCAGATTCTCATTGGATTATGACATCATTTTGACCAATCAAAACTCCGACCCTCCCTTCTCGGGAGGGTGCCTTTTACCTAGCACTTGCGGTTTGGGCTGGTTCTGGAGTGATGGGGTCTGTCATCTACCTAACTATATTTAGGATTCCTGTTGGATCAACATGCCATTTCTGAGGGATGACCTGCCAAGAATGACGGATGCTGGTTTGATAACAAGGCTTACTAGTGGATTAGCACGCCTCTTCGATTGATATGTTTTTGATAACAATTTCCGATTGTGCACCTAATGCCTACAGGACGCTACAATGTCCATGTCCTGTCCATTACCTATTAGCCGAAACCTGTAGAATGCTAGAGTTAATTGGCACACGAGTTACCATCCATCATAGCCGGATTATATTCGACTTATCTTGTCACACGCTTCCGTGAGAACACAGACCGCTTACGTAACTAACTAAGTCCGTCTGTCATATCTAATCCTTTGATTGATTCCAACTTGGTGCTAACCACTATGAGTCATACTCGATTCAGTTTCTGCGAAACTGTAACTGCGCATTAGCTGACGTAACCAATGCCGGTCACCGAGTCCTGGTAATACATATCCAAATAATAAGATGCTGGTAATATATCTAAATATAGATGATGATCAGTGCATCTAAATATACATTGTGACATAGTCTATTAGCTCACCTGGTATTCAAACATGAATTTCACTCGGGACTTACTCGTACATATAAGATGTCCAGTGGGGTCATGACTTCCCACAAGGCAGTCCCATATCTACAATATGTATGCGTGTGTTCATTTATGCATGCATTTGTTGCTTATTTATTTGTTCTTCCACCCATCCGTCTGTCCGTTCATTCATTCACTCATTCCTTCAGTTGGTTAATCAATAATTCTGCATTATGCGCATATATGACTGTGTATACATCAGCGACGGCAAGCACGGAACAATCGAATTGGTTTAAGACGCTGATTAATTCATTGTTTTGTAATTACGTATAATGTCTGTAGTTAAGGATCAAAATGATTAATGAGAAGTTTAATAAAGCAAGGATCAAATGAAGTGACTAGCTCTGAAGAGAATTCGCGTGTTATTGGACTACATTCATAAACACGTAACTCAAATTTATGGAAGAAAACTGAAATCTTTTCATACAACATATCCATTTGCAGAGCGAGAGATTATTTTTGAAAACTCAACAGCACTGATTTATGCACACACTAAAACAGTACTTTGATTAAAACTATAACGCCTCGACCAGCGATTAAGCAGGTAGTCTATGTCATAAAAAGATTCATTGAACCACTACCACCTTGTTAGATAGACGGTGTTTCTTTAAGAAAGACGTGTCAAATAAACTAACCCAGTGACAGGAAAATTAGGGCTAGAAATCACAATTCGTTTACAAATAAGGACATTTACTATTGGCGCAAGTTCATATTGACATATGGGCTGTGCGCTGTTTACAAACTGGGCGCGCCGATAACAAATTGTGATATGGGTCTGCGCCGTTTAACTTTTTAATAATATTGAATATCAATGATTTTCAATACAATTTCGTGCATCTACCAACTATCTTACTTTCGCCTATTGAAACGTTCTACCCTACAACCTAGCAATGAGACTACTCCCAAAAGTTGGAAAAAGCTCCCGTTTCCCGTCAACCCTCCCTTTTATCTATTTAAGGTGCCTTTTCCAATACTCTTCTAATATCTTCACATTGTTGCAGATTGGATGACCATTCAGTCATATTCTAGATTTACCCCCTACCCCACCCCACCCCACCCTGCCACCCCACCCCTTCCTTCCTATCCAAGAAAAGTAGTCTTCTAGAAAGAACCCATTCCGAACACAGATTTTCACAATATATCATCCGCTTTCCGTCGTGACATTTGCCACTTCTCATTCCTATTATGTAAATTTAATGCTGATTCCAGTACTTAATGTAAATGTACAAGGACGTGTGGTGTTTAACGCTTCAATTGAAATCGTTGAAGTACATAGCCAAAAGCTTTCCTTTTTGTGTATCCCTTTAATGACTAAATTTGTTCAAAATATTACAAAATTTACTTATTGAATATCCATTTGTAGGCAAATAGAAGACTATCTTTGAAAATTTACAACTTGAATGACTGGCTCGATAACCGAGCCAGTCATTCCAGTGGTAAATTGTCAAAAGTAGTCTTCTCTTGGCCTGCAAATAGACATTCCTCAAGACCACTACAGAGGCCGGTTTTGGCCGGCTTCGTCAGTAAAGGTTTAATCATATTCTTCAGATTAGCCCTGTAATGAATATGTGGGTTAACATGCCTGTTGATCATCCGATCTATAAGGTCTCATGCCTCTGCATAAGTAACTCGGCATAGCTAACTCAGGGTACCTTAATATACACCTGTGCAAAAGTTAAGCACCACCCTATTTTTACGCACATGCGAGGGTATATTCATGTGCTATGAAGAAAGCAATAGCATAAACATTTATGTACCCATCCATCTTAGTGCAAGAGGTAATAATGCAACTAGAGGAATGCTGATTATGATGGTGGGGGAAACACTGTATGTTTTTGTTTGAACTTGAAAACGAGGCCTGAATATGGTTACGTTGACACAACTGACAACTATTGCCCTACAGTTGACACACGTGGCTAGATTGTCATTAATGGTGTCTGAAAACGAAGTTTAACATCTGTGCACGAGTTTGAGACTGTCATTATTAATACCGGGTATATCCACCTTGTGCCTGGATGACGGCCTGGACACGACGTCTCATGCTGGTCACCAACCGACTGATACGCCATTGTGGTATTCGTTGCCATTCAAGATGGAGTGCGTCTGTTAATTCCTGTAGGTTCTGCACAGGAGGATCCCTCCTTCTCATCATGTTTCCCAGAATGTCCCAGATATGCTCAATAGGGTTCATGTCAGGGCTCCTTGCTGGCCATGGTAGGGTTTCGATGGCATTCTGGCGGAGGTATTCATGCACAGCTTTAGCACGATGTGGTCGGGCGTTGTCATCCATGAATATAGGGTGGGTTCCAGGTGCATGATTTACAAAATGAGGGACCACAACTCTATCCAGTATGGAATCTTGATATCTTTGTCCATTTAGTGTTCCAGGTACAGTCAACAGATCCAGCTTACAATCATATGAGATGCACTCCCATATCATAACGGAACCTCCACCAAATGGAACTTCTTCCATGATGTTACGTTGGTCGTACGCCGTGCGTCTGGACCTCCATACACGAGTTCGACCATCTGTGGCATGAAGCAGGAACCGACTTTCATCGGACCAGTGTACCCGTCTCCAGGATCTCATGTTCCAGTGTCTTCTTTCGTTGCACCACCTCAGACGCTCCTCTTTGTGGTGTGCAGTGAGGAGAGGACGTCTGACAGGTCTCCTAGCTTTCATGCCAGCAGCATACAGTCTCCTTTTGACGGTAGACATTGACACTCTATTGCGCGTTTCCCATTGCTGGCTGAGCACTCTGCTGTTGCTGAATGGAGATCTCCTAACAAGGCGTACTAGGGCTCGATCATCACGGGCAGTAGTCTTCTTCGGTCTTCCAGCTCTAGGCCTGTCCTTCACCTCGTTAGTTTGCCCATGTTTTGCAATCAAACGACTGATTACAGTATGGTTAATGTTCAGCTGTCTGCCAATCTCTCTGCATGACATACCAATGGTATGCATGCCTTTGATTTGCCATTTCACACGATCACTTAACCTTCGTCTTGCCATAGCGGTTCACAATCAAGAGCTAATTCTCTCTGTACAAATAAACCACGGTCATGAACACAAAATTCCTAATCTTGTCGCCTAAATCTGTATGTAATGTTCTACACCTCAAACTGGACTTTTACATAACTGAACACGTGTGCTGTTTCCCGCCACGCACGGACATCAAGCGGCGTGAAGTCATGCATGCATGTGCATTTCGTACTTGGAATTATGTCAGCTAACGCGGGGACAAAAAGTATGGCAGCCTAGTTGTACCATCATGTTTCTACGTTCTATTGTTTTTGCTGGTGCTTAACTTTTGCACAGGTGTATATATTCCACCTAAAGATGGCAAACTGGATCAACGTGTGAACCCTTCACCTGCGCTTTGTGGCCGCATCTTAATTAAAGATCATGCATCTCCACGCTAGTCATTCATGGACAATGTTATTATTCATATAAGATGTTTACAGTACACGACAGCGCATAATTTCTGGTCAGAAGGTCACCTTTCTACCTCGGTTTGTCGTAATTTTTAACGCGTTCTCAGGTAATCTATCATTGCGTGCTCACGATTGTTTCTCTGATTGTTGGTGAGAACCTGTATCTATTCCAGGTACAAACATGTCAATGAATAATATGAATAAAATGTATGAATTCATTAACTCATTATTCAGTTATAGTTCAGATCATATACCTATATACAACTTTCCATAAAATAAATTTAAACACTTCTTGGCAAGGGGTGTGTGGCGGGGTGGGGTTGGGGTCTGGTGGTGGTGGTGGTGGGGGTAGGGGTGGGAGGAGTTGTGTGGTGTGGGGGTGTGTGTGTGTGACATGATGAAAAGACAAGATGATAAAGAGAGCTCAAAGTTTATCATCCATCAATCTTCCTTAGAACCGAAAATGGTATGCTAATATGGACCGGCCAAGCCCAAACTTACAATAGGCACAGAATCCTGATACAATTATTATTAGAAGCCGCTAATAAAAAAAAGCCATTATTATGAAGCCAAGTCATTTCACATGTGAATTTTCAAAACTATCTTCTTTCTGAACACAAACGGGTTAGACTCCAGGCAGTATAGAAAAAAGTCAGTTTTTGGTCGACTTCGATAATGAAAACCATGATCGAAACACTTGTCAGAAACACTTGTCAGAAACACTTGTCAGAAACACTTGTCAGAAACACTTGTCAGAAACACTTGTCAGAAACACTTGTCAGACTAGTACTCAAGTACCAATGAGGTTTAACCCCTTAACCCTTTAATGACTAAATCTTTTTATAAATTAAAAATATTTATTGATTGAACACCCATTTGCAGGCCAAGAAAAGACTATTTTTGAAAATTTACCAATGGAATGGCTGGTTCTGTCATCGAGCCAGTATTTCCAGTTGTAAATTTTCAAAAAAACAGTCTTCTTTTGCCTGCAAATGGACATTCCCCGACCACTACAAAGGCCGGTTTTGGCCGGTATCGTCGTGAAAGAGTTAACGGTTAAAAGAATTTTCATTTTCATATCAAGAGAAAGCTTGTTTGAAAACTCCTACATCCGTTATCACTGACCCCGTTTTCGAGACAAACTTTTTCTGTATGTAATTTTGTCAAAAAAGCTTTCTCTCGATATGGAAATGAAAATTTAGTTTGATAGTTGATGGTTAACCAGGAATCTAATGGTTAATATAGCATGAGAGAAAAAAGGAATGTCCTTAAAGATGATGTCTATGGACACTCAGGCCGCAGGGGGAAGTATTTCAATACGTTATTTTAAAATTCAACATGTTGGCTAAATAACGAGTTCACAATAATAAACCAGTCATTTAAAATATTAATTTTCAAAATACATGTAGTTCTTAGTTGAACATATGCATTTCTTTGAAACTTACACATCAGTTAGAAATATAACCAAATGGAATTTTAAAGGTGCATATTGGCAAGGAGTGAAGCTCGCCTTGAATGGCTGATGGTTGTTATGCAATATTGATAAGTCATCCGGGCCCGTTGAAACGCTGACTGACTACACAGAACTGCAGGCAAGCAAGAAGTGTTTCTCTTCTCTCAATTTCAGGATACAATCAAGATCTCACCTTCCAGACAATTTTCTTAGTAAGATTACTCAACATTCGATGCTAGATTACTATAACTGATGAACTGTATTACAATTTAGAATATATACTAAAAGGATTAATAATATATGAACTCAAGCAAAATTGCTTACCAAAAGTACTTGCATGAATGTATGCCAACATATTCTATTCTAACCAGATTTCGTCTAGTATATTAGTAAGAGTAAAGCACCCAATAGGTGATTCGTTTCGCTATCGGCGCAAATGAAGAAGTGAAGTTTGCCTCGACAATCTCCCTTTTATATATTATTTGATGCCAGCAACGGCACATTCAGAAAAGTAGTTCCCGATGAAGCACCAAATCAGTACACTTCACTAAATATAATCCTACTCTATTTATTCAATAATAACAATTTGGGCTATCAGAATCTATAACGTATTGCTGCTATAATAATGCCTGCTGATCCTCAGCAGTCCTCCATATTCATTCTCAAAATTATTCATTAATTATCAATATATAGCTCTTATCTCATAGCGATATACCAGCGTAGTTAGACTACACTGACTGCGTTATGAGGCAGTCATGTGACCAAAACATCACGTCATTTTGTAATTACATATTTGGGATGTTTTCTCACTACCAGATCAATCAAACTTGTTTATCTCGTGTGCATATAAGTCATGAACTAATGACCCTATCTGAATGTCCGGTTCTTCAAGTTTCCAAAGCTGTCGTACTTCTATGTGATAATAAATGTATACTACATGCATATCATGGATTCAAACCGCGTCACTGTAAAAGTCACTGTAAAGTCACTGTAGAAAAATCATTCACATAAATGATCAGCACAAACACAGCAATAACTTTCATCCACATTGCCAGCAAGTTATCATCACGCTATGAGGTAATTGAGGGTTAATCGATTTGTTAACTTTTGTTATTTCCCAATAAATGGGTTAACTTCCTCACCAGTGCTTTACTAGAAAATTGTGTCCTGTTGTCATCGGTCATAGCCTCGTACATGAGTTTGCGTTATTGTTATTCTAACCGTTGGTCTTGCGGGTTTTCCAATTATAAGATAATTGGATGTTTCTCACACGCAACAAGCACACAGCAGTTATCTGCCAATAACTAATAGTTGAATATTGATCACATGCACATGCCTGGTGCAGATTTCCACAATTAAAATAGTATTTGTCTTTTGCTTGCTCCCATGTCTTCCGTTGCATATCCTGTTTTGAATGTTCACAGTTCTCATATATGGGCAATTAAAACTAATTGCCTGCTAAACTTGAAATGCACATATTGCCAACAGGACGTGATCAATTAAGCGTATCCGCAACCTGGTCATGAGAATTTGTGTAATTATATACGTGGACAGCGTCCTAATTTATCACCCCTCGCTGGTCAACTTATCTGCAATTTATAACACCACTATTTAATGTACAGCAATGGCGCAATGTTGTCTCCCGAGTCTCAAAGAGGGACAGGGCATAATAGTAGATTGTTGACCTACGTTCAACCACGCCCCAATCAGTCCACCCTATGAGCCATCAGAATTGCACATATGATGATTCACTTCCATATAAATTAATATAATTTTTTAAGTTGCGAAATTGAAATGGAGGCACGGGCTATAGATCTATAGTACACTAAGCCTTTATTTGTGTCGATTTTACTCTTTAATGAACAAGCCAGCCAAAAAGCTTGTGCAGTGTTAAAACACATTCCAATTTTTGCTTAGTCAGTGTTCATTTGCAGACCATAGACAATTTTGAAAATTGACAGCTAGATAAATGAGCCAGTCGTTCCTGTGCTCAATTTTCAAGAACATCTCTTGACCTGCAAATTGACACTGACTAAGCCGTCTAAAACAGCGTCTGCAGTAATCACAAGAAACATTTGCAGGAGAGCTATAGAAATGAAAGAGGGGAATGATTCAAAGTGCGTACTGTAATGGTCTTGCTGGGTAAGTAATCAAACAAACGAAAGAGCAACTATAACAACAACAACATAATACACTATAATACACATAATAATTCATGTACATGTATATTGAAATACATTTTACTGGGAGCTATTTAATATGGTAGCAATATGTTCAAGTCAAGCCAACTTAGTTTCAAAATATTCAAAAACTCCGCTATCTATCTTTAAATAGACACACTGGAATTCCAACCATTAACTGATGCGTGGGTCAGTAATACGGAAGCCCTGGAAGGAAGGGCGATGTCAGCGACATATCTCTAGCGCTCGACTTAATATCTCGAGCGCTCGAGATAATTATGTCAAGTGCTCGAAAAAATTATAATTTTAATACCACCGGATCTATTACTATCGTAGGTGAGCCACGTTTTAACGACACATGTTACGTCTGCTGCAGCAGCAACAACAGCAGCGACATCGGTAACGGCGGCAGTAGTAGTAGTAGTAGTAGTAGTAGTAGTAGTAGTAGTAGTAGTAGTAGTAGTAGTAGTAGTAGTAGTAGTAGTGGTGGTGGTGGTAGTGGCGGTGGCAGCGGCGGGGCGGCTACGGCAAGGGTGGTGTTGGTGGTGGTGGTCGTGGTGGTGGTGATAGTTGTAGTGCTTGTGGTGATGGTGGTGTTGGTGCTGGTGTTGGTGGTGGTGGTTGTTGTAGTAGTAGTAGTAGTAGTAGTAGTAGTAGTAGTAGTAGTAGTAGTAGTAGTAGTAGTAGTGGTGGTGGTAATGGCGGTGGCAGCGGGGCGGGACGGCTACGGCAAGGGTGGTGGTGGTGGTCGTGGTGGTGGTGATAGTTGTAGTGCTTGTGGTGATGGTGGTGTTGGTGCTGGTGGTGGTGGTTGTTGTAGTAGTAGTAGTAGTAGTGGTAGTAGTAGTAGTAGTAGTAGTAGTAGTAGTAGTAGTAGTAGTAGTAGTAGTAGTAGTAGTACTAGCGGCAGTAGCAGGGGTAGTAACAGTAGCAGGAGTAGGAGCAGCAGGAGTAGCAGCAGCAGTAGTAGCAGCAGCGGCGCCACTTATAAGTGGTTTTTATGGTTTTATTATAATATTAGAACTCGTGTGATTAAATTGCACTCCGATTCTCCATCCATCAATGTGTTCGTTTGTCAGTCAGTCCGTTCATCTTGCAGAACGTGTCAAAATGTAATAACGTTTCATTTTTCTCTTCAATAACTTAGGTTCTACTGGGAGCTTATTGATACAACTTTAGACCCATAGGTTGATTCTGATTATTTGAAGAAGCCTCATATACTGTATCAGTCTACCTGATTGTGCGCACGCCCGCTCGTTCATCTTGCTGGGCATGTCTACATCCGGGAATAATTTAGCATTTCTTCTATATCTTAGATTCCTACTTCTTGGACAGGTGTAAATCCTTGTATATTCCCGCTTTTCGTTGATAACCAAAGATTTAATTGGAGTATATTATTGAAACATTAAATGTGTGTTGAAGGAGACTTTTTATTGTTTGGGCAAACTCATCCGTTCATCCGTCTGTCAGTCTCTCCATCCGTTCATCTTGCCGGACATTTCAATTTTGCTTCAATATCTTAGGTTCTACTGGATAGTACATTGATACAATTTCTACAACCAAGATATGTTGTTTATGCATATTAGCAGATGTATCCCATATTTGCCGTCCGTTCACTTTGCATGATATGTTTAAAGCCTAGTAGTAGAATAATGACAAGCTAAAATTAATCCCACCCTGTGATGACAGTGAGGCAAATTTCATCCACCAGCTTTCAAACAGACAATCCGACCAGAGCAACCCCAAGGGCTCTACCAACCCTCAGATATAACAAGAATTTGGGATGTATCACACTAGCCAGGTAGTTGGTAGTACTACTGGATTGGGCCCCCATCCCAAACCGGCCCCGCCCAGAAGACATGGATAATGTCTATCCATGCTTCACTAGGCCTTACATACGCCTTAACTACGATTTGCTAGGGCTTAAATAGGCCATACCTATGTCTCAGCCAGGCTTTACTAAGCCTTACCTAAGCCCGAGTTAAGCTTTGAAAAACATTACCTAAGCATTAGTCAGGCTTGCCTAGGCCACACTTAGGCCGTACCTAGGCTTTAGCTATGTTTTGTTAAGCCTTACCTAGGTTTTAGGTACACTTTGCCAACCCTTACCTAGTCCTCGGCCATACCTTGGCAACACTTTACCTAGGTCTTAGCCGAGCTTATGGCAGACCGTATCTAGACATTACCTAAGTCTTAGCCAGGTTTTAGTAAGCCTCACGTTTGTCTTACCTAGGCCTTAGTCAGACTTTGCTAGAGATTGCCTAGGGCTTAGCCAGACGTTTCTAGGTCTTACCTAGGTCCTACCTTAGCCTTAATCAGGATTTGTTAGGCCTTAGCTAGTCGTTAGTTAAGCTTTGCAAGACACTACCTAGACCGTAACCAGGCTTTGCTAAACCTTACTAATTCCTAACTAGACCTTATCTAGGTCGTAAAATGGCTGTTCTAGGCCGTTCCCATACCTTAGCTAGGCTTTGCTAGGGCTCAGCCAAACCGTAGCCAGGCCTTATCCAGGCCTTAGTCAGGCTTTGATCGACTTTACCTAGCCATTAGCCATGATTTGCTAGACATTGCCTAGGCCGTAGACAGGCTTTGTTAGGGCTTACCTAGGCATTAGCCAGGTTTGCTAAGCATTACCTAGGCCTTAAGGAAGCGTGTTAGGTATTACCTGTGACTTAGCCAAGCTTTGCAAGACATTACTTAGGCCCTAGCCAGGCTTTGGTAAGCATTAACTCGGCCTTACGC